>VMBQ01003582.1:14272-88318 GCA_007657795.1 Dreissena rostriformis | reverse complement strand
AAGAACTTTAACTCAAACGATTATGTTATAGCTGTATTGAACAATTTGCTCAAATCAATCGCCTCATCAGACATGTCGCATTTGTTTCACATTTATCTTTCACATTTATACAAAATCATAATCATATTCCAAAGGGATAAGAAAATGTTTCGGTAATTTGTTTTTAATTTACGTAAGTACATACATTTTTATTTATTGCCTGCTTACTATAACAGTATTCCACAGCGATTTCTGCATTTTTGATTCACTAAAAAGAGTGTGTTATATCTGGAAAAAAGTGTCCAGTAATCGGGAATGAAAGTGCCATTGTAATTGAGATGATCGGTAAACGAAGTGCACATGAAAAATGTGCATGCTACTCTCAAAACATTTGAATTTCCTCAAAAACGTTAGTTAACTAAAATGTAACATGTTGTAACATTGATGAACATATTGATCTTTTATTTCGAAGAGTAATTACGTTCTTGATTTTTTTCCTTATTTTGTTAAAATATGTACTGATCATCCAATTAATGCTGATTAACGATGGAATTTTATCGTTTTTTTTTAATTCACCGTTTTTCCGCGAATTTCTTTCTTCGAAATACGAAGTGCTATACCATTTATCACCGAAACAATGTTCCGTGTCTGAAAACTAAATGAACAGAACATAAATGCAAATAAGCTGAAGAATTCGCCTCTCGCGCGTGGCTTTTGTTGTTCTCGGTCATTGAAGTGTCATCCGTCATGAAAGTATCCGAATACCCGGCGTGTGTATGGGCCAAATGTATATATTGTAAATTAGGCGTATTATTTTATTTGGATATTAATTTTAAGGATAAAATGCACGCATCTTAATTTTGAAACTTGAAAATGCTGCAGAGTTTTACTGCAGAATATCTTATGACAAATTCTTAATACATTTTACTGTATTTGTTATACGGAAAAAACAACAACTACAACGACACCAACAACAAAAACTGTAGGTGCCAAAGCTATAAGACTGAATCGCCGTGGTGTAATGGATATGGTGTCCGCCTAGCGATCGGGAGGTCACGGGTTCGATCCCCATTGTGGGAGCGCTCTTTAGATCTCCCCCAAAACACCAAGTACTGGTTCTAGTCCCAGGAAACGGACTCGAGAGCGTTTAAATAAGTAGTTAGTACTTTCTATGCAATCGAGCTTAAATAAATAGGATTAAACTAAATAAGACTGAATCAAAGTCTCAGTCAGTTCAATTCAGGCATTAATTGAAATCTCGTTCCGGTATTGTATACTGATCCGGTGCATATTATCACACATAATCTATATAAGGCTTAGTTTTCTAAAACCAAATACAGTTTTCTTCTAAACTTTCAAGTTTTTTTGTTTTGATTATCTTAACGTGTTGCGGTTAAACTCACGTAAACGTATGCACCAGGGCTTACAAGGGACGATCAGCACGTGCGCATGCGTAACATGACGTACTTATCGGAATCCCCAGAGATTAGTGAAAAAAGAAGTCTACTAAGACGTTCTCCTTCAATGATGTTTTTTCTGAGAAAGAGGGGTCTTTGAACATTTATAAAGTGATTTTATATTGACCTGGCGTTTTCTTAGCACAAATGACTGGATATTCAACAAACCTTTATTAAGCGTTGCATGTTAAAAAATGGTGTGCGTCGTGATTTCTCCCATATTCATTCAAGATATCAACACTATAGTTTAATCAGACTTGTTAGACTTAACATACATCAATAGTGTTATTTGGATATTTTGTGAAGTTCAATTACAAATTAAAGGTTTAAGTTCAGGTCATTGTTGGTGTAAAATTTGATCATATTAACTTTGTAATTATTAAAAAACAAATTGCATTGAAATAAATAGAACGTGAATTTGGGATAATCTATCAGTTTTACTGAGGATCTTATTTATATCTATTTTGTAGTGTACACAGGTTATGACCTGTCAATTAAGTACCACATTGTTATAAGAGTTCTCTATCGTTGAGGAAGCTGATTTTTCACTTTTGAGACTTGAATTATAGCAGCTCAAACTACTCCGTTTACTGGCTGTTGCTAAAATATGTTGACCGTACTGTCACACGGCGTTACAGACAGGAATATTTATAATTAATGTTCGTTTAAATAAGTATTTGCGACAAAGTTTTCTTGTGTTCAGGTTTAAATTTGTACATGAATCTACTACAATAACACATTGCAAACGTTAATCCACGGTTAACTTTTGGGCGGACATAAACGTCTGTGTTGTTGAATGTAAGTAAAAAAAAAATTTGTCTTAAACCGAGCATCGCTAGCAAAACAAACTTGAGGATGTTTATATCGGCAACAAATAAGAAATAAACAAATAGAGGAAGTTATCCTTGGATAGCTACACGGTAGTATGGTTACTACCACGCGACACAATGAGTGATGATTTAGTTAATACATTTATTTATTTGCGCGACTACTTTTATTAGTATTTGAATAGTCACGGCGTATATTTAGTAAAACGAAAATCATAACGGCGTGTTTTTATGCGGGAAAACAAATACAATTAATGAAAACAAATTGTATGCAGTACATAGTGATGTAAATATTAAATAATAACATGCCTGCATAAAACGTGTTTTGTAATACCTGTAAACAAAAACTTTACATCAAAAAGTGATTAATATGTTAATATAAACAATTAAAGATTATCAAATATATTATCAAATATATTTTCAAAAAAAAAAATGCATTTTAAAAGTATTGCATACATGATGATTCTAAAATAAATGTCATAATGTATGTATTTATTCCCGTAATTCAAATTTCGTTTGCCATGAAACAGAATTACCCCAAAACCAACATCAGCATAAATACAACCCCCTTGACGGAGATAATGGCATAAGATTGAATAGTCATAGTGGCATTGTTTTACTACTGCAATCTAGCACTATCATTTGACACAGCTATTTCATCAAGAATATTATGTCTCTATGCTGATTCGTAAACAAATATATTTTGTCAGATTAGATCGTTTTATTTTTTGGATTGAGAATTAAATATTGTGAAACGTTCTCCGCGATGAGAGGTGGACCTAAGTGTTTTCAAGTGTACATTTTTTTTGTATTAAGTATGCATCTCTTAAACTTTGTGACATCGTATCTTGCTTAACAAATGTATGTAGCTACGTGACGTCATCGCAACGTTGTGGACATAGTATTGAATCTAGGCGGTTGTAATATTTCAAATGAACACGCAATTGAAATTTAAGATAATAAACCGGTTTTCCGAGTGTGGTGATTTCCCAACTGCCTATCGTTGGCATGAATAATCTATAAAGAAAAAGGGACTTCCTGAGTATATTATTGCTCTTGAAATGTACAGGGAAAACAAGATTATTTTAATTTTCGTTTAACGTTGTAGAATAATTACCGAACTCTGCACCATAAAAAGCGCATTATGCATTGCTTATAGCTGGTGATGCTCATTATTGGTTACCATTTATGTTGTTTTATGTTTCGTTACATTCTTTACAAGTGTCATTTGAATCATCCAATAGTGATGTTCTGTGCAAGACGCGTTACGTACGGAAGGAATACAGAACGGATGGGCGATGTGATTACTATAATTTTGCTACCCTTCCTGCACGAGATCATAAACAAGCAAAGACAAAAGAAACATTTGTTTTTTTAATATTTTTTACCACATTTATATAGCGCCCTTTTCATACAGTATTCTCGTCCAGAGGCGATTCACATTTTTCCCCCGATCACTGGGTCATAAGTCGTCCGTTAACATCTTGGCGCAGTATGCAGCCACGGCACATTGGCTTATTTTCCTCACAGGTACCCATTTATACACCTGGGTGGAGAGGAGCAGATGTGGGATAAATTTCTTGCTCAATACAATTCCAGTGGTCAGGGCGTGATTCAAACCGGGGGCCTCTAGATCTCAAAGCCAGCGTCCTACCATAAGACCACTGCTCCCACATGTCAAATAAATCCACAAAACGTTTGTAATTTTTTTATATGACATTACTTAAATACTTAACTCTTGAGTATAAATATTGTAAACAATTGTTGAGTGTCCGACTGTATAATCTTAATCAAGTGTGGCAATGACCAATTATTCGGATAACACATTAATCATAAAGTGCAATTGCGATAACGGTGCTCATACAATCGACGTCTCTTAGTGACTTTGATATCTTCAAACATCGCTCTCGTCTTGATTAGATAATATTGATCACGAACATAAACACACATTAAAAACAAGTAGTTCTTAGTTCGGTGTCTCACTGTTGGGAGGATCATTTTGCCCTGTATAGGTGTCTACATTAAGATAATTCAGATGCAATTTATGATTACCACAATGCTAAGCTTGTACCACAGACTGATCGACCAACATTCAAACATTGAAACGCCCTGTTAATAAGTACCGCAGTGTGATAATTTAAAAGCAGCAAGAGTACTACGTATGTGAATATTTACCAAGCATAAAACAAAGCACATCAAGTATATTTGCTTAAGAACACATTTATGAAGCCCCATGAATATAACTTTGATAGACGCCGGAATAAAGTGTGAAGATGTGAAAGCGCTAAATGTGAAATGGACACGCTTGCCAAGCATGTCATATGTAATGTGACGTCTAGGGACGCCTAATTGAAATCTGTATCGTTGAACGTTTCAAAACGATTGGTTAATAAGATATAAAACACTTGTAGCACCATTAAGTATTATGTATTGATTATTTATTTTCGCTCCATGTGCTCGTTTAATAATAATTACAAATTCTCATTGTGCTACAACTATAATATATCTGATCTTTTGATCTTTTGATCTTTAGACCTTTTGATCTTGTATGTTAATATTGTTTTACACAGAGTGTAATTAAGAATGAAAAGCTATTGTGGTGTTTTAAATGTTTGTAAGTATATTTGCTCGCGGATAGTAGAGTCACTCTTGTGTAACTGGACTGATACAATCTCTGTAAACATCAAAAAAGGCTAGAAACCAGTAATTTCAAACACATTGGGTGCAGTTCTAAAATAAAAAATCTGCACGAGAACTAAACGTGACGTCATATAAAACGCACTTTTGTTCATTGAACACTTATCTCCCTCTTAAATTAGTTTTCCTGCTTTTATCAAAAAGCTTCAAGTATTGCGCGTGTGTATCGGATACAAATACGTATTTCATTTTACGAGAAGTCGATTAAATACCCGATAATAAGGTAGTTTATGTTTGTAAGTGGAAGGTTTACAATCCTCTTCGGTACCTCTGTGCAAATAAATGATTCATCGCGCACTCTTAGGCGGACATTTTCAAGGATTGCAATGTTGTAGCTTTGAAGTAGGTTCATTCAGTGTCGCAGTGTGTAAAGCAACTCAACGGATAACGAACGTTGTGATTACGATTGTTGTGGTGCAAGGTCACAAATGTTCCAATGTCCATTAGGTGCGATCGTTTTAGAAAATTTAGGAAATTTGATGAATATGTACCTTCATTTTCCTAATTAATTTGAAGGATGCAACCGAATAGTCGAAAAATTAGCTCTTTAATATATTTGAATCGCTATGTATCATGGACAACGTAGAAAAGATGTTCAGTTAAAATACTATATAATGGAACACTGAATGAACTGACCAAAGTATAAAAAAAGGTTAACTGAATATCATCTTCAAACAAAGGTATATGTGCGTATATGTTTCTTTTTGTAATGCATTTGGACATGTTATGCTAAATTAAACCTTACTTTGATAATACAGTGATGGTTTTGACATTGGGCGCAAATCTGGCGTAGAGCGTGTAACCTGATACTGGTTAATATATGAACGAATTTATTTCGATAGCATTCGAAGAGTGGGAAAGTCGCGATTCGGAAACATTTTATGACAAATTAAGGTATCATTAATTGTACGATGTAAACGTCAACTTACTTAGCTCAGTAGCCTTGTATTTAAATGTAGAATGAATTTAGAAAACTCGCTGAAAGGAGCTGTTATTAAATTGTTTGTAACATAAAGAACATACGATAAATTAATTCTTTCCTTGCAAAAGATGCTGAAATTACCGACACTAAGTTATGATACGCGTTCAGTGCAACCACAGTAAGCATTATCAAGCAGTTAGAGTTAAGTTCAACAACATGTGTACGTTTATTTAATTCGGCTTTGATTTACAATACTTAGCATAATAATTTCACTGACTTTAACAAGAAATATGAGGTCACATAGAATAATCGTTCATTTTGTTGCATTTAAAAATGTTTCGGTTTTGTAATGATCAACAGTTTGTCGTTCCGATGTTAGTATCAAACCATTCGGGCTAACGCTTATTTAATTCGGAATATTTAACCGTCGTTATCTATCAGACTTAAGCTGGATTTTTTTTTAAATAATCAATGATTTGGAGTTCTATTGGAAAAAATATGAATCCATGCCGGTAGGCGTAGAATTTATAGCCACAAATCAAAACTGCAAATATACAATATAAACAAATGGACCTGATTGACATTTTAAACTTAAGAAATGTTCAAAACTTGTTTTTTAATCAGTGAGATAATCGAACATTGGAACTTCAATTTAAACCAATTTAAACGATCTCCCGGTTATGTGGACCAATGTATGTGTGAGAGTGATGGTCAGCAAACACACACGTCTGGTCATTGTACTATTAGATAACAACTAGTTGCCTTTCTGGAAATACTTGGATTAGAATGGTCCGTAGTGTTATGCTTTTTCAAAAGCGATAATGTAATTGGCATTTCGAACACTGTTTAAACTGTAAAATGTTTATTGAATTTAATTCACGTCATTTTTTTTCAATTAACACATTTAAAATTCTACAATATAATTTCGAACAATGATATCAAATGTCATACACGTAAAATAACGTATAAAAACACACAATCTAACACATTCTCAAAACATTTTTCTCAGAAGATACAAAGCTGATCCCATCATTGTTCCCACGGTAACGGTCACTTGATTGGAACCATTGCAGAGGTTTGTTGAACAAATGCAGGTGCCTGTTCCTAATATCGTAAAGCAACGATCACCCGTCTCACCACCTACTGAACAGCCTCTTGCAACAACTGAAAAAGGACAAAACTATTACGCGTTTGTTTCGACATATTAGCATGTTGCCTTTGTTGTCTTGCGTTAACAGAATGATCCGGTAACAGTTTTGCGCACTGTTGTCTAAAAACAAAACCTGATGTGATTTTCATGGCATGTTCACATATGTAGATCGCTATACGTCGTCTCTACGTATACAAATGGCAATACCTACAGTCACACCCGTGTGAGAAAGTATCTCGATTATATAGGTTTTCTTGTTTTGGTTTGTTATAGGCATATGCTTTGTCATTTAGTCTGAACTATGAACAAATCATAGATATTGTATATTAATTTTGTAAAGTTTACATTTGATCTACATTAAAACATAACATGATAACCTTAATAACTTTGAAATCAAACTACTATTTAAATATAACAATTCTAGCTACTTAAATAGACAGTATAGCATTACCACTTCCTATTTTGGTTTTCAAGCAGGCGTCGCACGTATTATTTGTGGCCACATTGGTTGCAGCGAAGGGATCTTCACAGCTAGGGTCTTTTGAGCTATTACAACTGTAGCAGGTTACGTTAGCCGTTCTCGCAACTGGAAAAAACAACAATACACTCTGTTTTAATGAAAACATTTTTTGTATCAGCAACAAAATGTGCTTTCATTAGACGTACAGTGCTTACGTGAAGTACAACAGCAACACAAGTAAAGCACACTTCAAGCAGCATAAACTTTCACTCATTGCTAATAATAGTTATGTTTCTTGAGCTGTTTCGTTGTTTATTACCAATCGGGTGCTTAAAGCCAAATTCATAAACTATTACAGTTTGTATCGATTTCTTTTACACTTACACTGATCTGAACGATTTAAAACGTGTCATTTAGAATCTAATTTAGTAAGAACTATTAACTACAATCAACATTCCGAACTCTCATATGGCTATGAAAATAAAAGCAAAACAACAATCAACAGATCAACACTCTAATATAAAAACTCACCTTGAATGACCGCAAAGATTGCACAACAGACCACAATAATCGTTGCCATTGTGTGATCCGTATAACGTATATTCCACACTTAAACTTGAGCCTGTGATTTGTAACATACAAAGCGTCGCTGCTCCTTTATACGTCCCGTTGCTGCGCTATGACAACGGTGAATAATCTTCAAAACACTTCAGTGAATATTTCAAAATAAAGTCCTTATTGATATCACGCCATTTGGATGATATCATGCGGTGGTTTATACAGCAGTATGGTATGCGGAACAAAGCGAGGTCATATACGCGTTGTTGTCGTTTTTATCTCCACTTATTAGCTGAGGGCCGAGCTATTTTGAAAACATAAAATGTTAGCGCCCGAGTGGTCATCCATCATAAAGGGAATTACCGTCTTCATTTCGAAGACAAGGAGATACATAATAATGGTGATTACAATGGCGGTTTGATATCGGGCATTGCTTTTGGTCCAAATCGTCTACGTTAATAAAAAAAATATGAATTAACTTTAGTGTTGTTATATGTTCTTATATCTATAAAAACAACAACAACACAAACACATATTGTCTGTGGCTTGTTTGAATGTTTTAAGAAAATGTAATATTTTCTGGAACAAGCTTAACAAAGCTTCTGTATTTTCAATAGTTAAAACAAATGTTTAAAATTGCTGAGCATTTAACAACTTTATAGTAAGGAAAGCCACATTTGACTATAGACATCCATTGTTGGCACATATGCTGTTACACATTTTAAAAGTTGTCATCAAACATTCATAAAAGTAATACAAACAAAGACTGTGTCATCGATACAACCATCATACAACGTAGTTTACTACATCACCGGGCATACTGTATGCTTACACGAGTTCCGCTCGAAAGCAACTATAAAGGCAGCCACGCCTATCGCCTCTTCCGGAGACCAAGTCCCACGGTGAGATAAATAAAANGTAAAAACATGACATGTTGTACAAAAACCAATCTTAAATTTCAATAATTTGATCGTACCAGGACAATAAACAAGTAGATTATACATTAAAAAAAACAACATTAATGATGATACTCTTATTACTTATTTTTATTTTAAAAACAAATTGAACATTAACGTGTGTATCGGTCAGTCAATCCCAACGCTGAATGCCTGAACCGATTTACTCGGGCACGAGGAAAACGCTTTCTTACAGTTCCTTCTATCGGATCTACATTGACAAGGGAAAATAGGTTTCGTCTTATTCGCCGTGCTCAAACGACGAAAATCTTTATAATCTTTAAGAAACGTCAAAACTAATATCAAATCCTCGTATTTAATATATTACGTCCATACTTGATGGTTCCCCATCTCAGATCAAGAACGAGACGCTTTTTACCATTGCTTTGAATGGAGACATATAGCTTATGAACAACACGATTAACTACTGTGCATAAAACAGGTCCTGCTCTAGCTACAGGCGCCCATGCTCCATCCTAATACTTGTCGGTCTTGACTGACTGAATAAAAATACTCATATAAATTTGGTTAATAATTATATCACATATCTTAACATTAAACAGTTCATTAGTTATTAAAATGTCCGCATACGAAAGTAACATCGCACAAATTGTCCTTTAATTAGAAACATTATTTTCTTGATACAAACAGTGAAAAACTTTTTTAAATACAGATGCAAAAATTGGTTCTTTTTTTCCGAAGGTTTGCTCAGTTTCTTCTTAGCAGCCTCTAACAATTGTTAAGTAAATAAGAATCGGTTGGTTAATGTAAGTCCAACAAATCATGATACCACTTTATACTATAAAAAGCATTCACAATGGGCCTTGGTGACTGAGCAGTTTGAAGTAAAGATGTCAAATATATAGTCACATTAAACGCCTTGGCGGGCAAAGTATCCTCGCTTTTAAACTTATTACTCAAAGTCCAATGACAACAACTTTTAATCCTAATCAAAAGTTCAACCTAAGTACCCACATTTAAAAACCAAACAAATACCTTCCAATATATATAACTAACACGACAGCCGATACCGACACATCGTATCGCGGATACATGCACGTTTTCACAACTTGTGTGTAGCATGCCACTGTGGCTTCTATAAGGCAAGCGCCATAACCGCTGAACGACTCAGCGCAAACTCATTCACGAGTAATCTCCATCCTTTGAATTGAGGGCTTTCAAACAGCATCAGTAGTTATTTAGGCAAGCGCTTTAACCATGATATGTTTATTATGATACCGAAAATACCTTCCTCTGTAAATAACACATGATGATTTAATTGCTATATTGATTCTTTGAGTAACTCCGGTTTCAAGGAAACCCCTCCCACCAAGACGACAGAAAGGGCGTTTATGACTCTGAAAGAACAGGATTTATTCGCTCCGACGGCAACCACGTGTCATGCACTACACCGCTAGGAATTTCAAGTTCATACCTGTCTAAACCAGTGCTGCTAGCGTCACTATAAACAATAATATTATTACCATGGGTGACTGCCAATGATTTAACATTTAACATGTGAAAATTTTCCCTGCAAAGCGGAAGTTGAACCTTACTTTCTTAAGACAAATTAATGTAAGATTTCAAATTTTGGCTTTAAGTATGTCTATGTTTTGAACACATAGTCATAATTTGAGAGACAGTTCCGAGATTTATTCACATATATATAATCTATCCCACAAAACTAGCAATTATTTAGCACACATACTTAGTTAAAAGTTTTTAATAATCTTAGCGTCAGTAAAACTTAATCGACTCTACACCCCGATATAAACATGGGGCTCCTAGCTTGATTTGTCAACTTTGGGCACCAGGCCGGATAACACAAAAATTTACAAAATTCCCGTGACATAAATACTGTTATAGTGTATGTCTTTACGGTGACAATGTCATCATCTGATCAATCTTCCCAGGCAAACCTAAATATTTAGTCTATGTGGCTGAAAATATCCACAAAATGATATGCAGACGTTAAATAAAACTTAATCATCCAACAATATTTTTGAACATAATTTTATATCCATTTTAAATATTGTCTAACAACCCATAGTACTGGGGACCTCTCCGCTGCTGAACAGCTCACCGCCTTAACAAGGAGTGCTTCTTCGACACTACCTGGCGAGATGAAGGATGAAGAGGACCCGCTTCTGGAACAACTTAAATCACAAGAACTAACTGAGCAAACACAAGACTTGCCACAGCCCAAAGCCAATCAGGCCCCCGTGGAACAAC
This sequence comes from Dreissena rostriformis, assembly GCA_007657795.1. NCBI lineage: Eukaryota > Metazoa > Mollusca > Bivalvia > Myida > Dreissenidae > Dreissena > Dreissena rostriformis. The sequence goes on along the minus strand of VMBQ01003582.1, from coordinate 77,080 downwards.
GACAACCAATTGACTGGCCGAAGACCACAGACAAACGAGCCTGGAACGACTTAGACAATGAGCTAGATGCCATATTGACATCCACCATGCACGGACCAGTAGAGAGAAAGTAAAAATGCATGACAACTCTAGTCTACACGGTGGCTAAGGAGCGATTTGGCACAATGAAAACACCTCGATCCAAAGCCCCAGCAGACACCAAACAGGACACAGAGTCGCATTAAACAGATAAGAGGAGAACTTAAGAGACTCAAGAAGGCACACACGATGGCAAATCAAGAAGAAAGATTGGGCCTCCAGGAGCTACGCGACATTCTGAGGAGAGAGCTACAAACTTAAAGGAAGGCTGAGAATGCGAGAACGGTGAGACGAAGAAGGGCTCGAAAACCCATACATATTTTCCAAACAACTTCTGGACAAAGAAAGGTCAGGCCAGTAAGAAACCAGCATGGCAGACATCGAGGAACACCTCAGACGGGTCCACTCAGATCCAGACAGGGAAATACCACTCGGAGAGGACTAGAACCCGTGGCACCCCCAACATCGCCACTGGAATGTAAAGAGCCCTCGCTCTTAGAGGTGAAAGAAGTTGTGAGGAAGGCGAGAGTGGGATCAGCCCCAGGACCAAACAAGATACCAAACAAGGTCTACAAGATGTGCCCTCTTTTGCTGCGTAGACTATGGAACCTACTTAAGGTGATCTGGAAAAAGGGGATACTACCTGATGAGTGGCTTAATGCTGAAGGTATATTTGCCCCAAAGGAGAAGAACTCCAAACACATCAGCCAGTTCAGGACAATATCTTTGCTCAACGCGGAAGGCAAGATATTATTCGCCATCTTAGCCAGAAGACTGACACCCTACCTTACCACAAATGGGTACATTGATACGGCAGTTTAGAAGGGTGGAGTGCCAGGCTTCTCAGTGTGTGTGGAGCATACCAGTGCAATCAGCCAGCTCATTAGAGAAGCAAAGGTGAACAAACGAGACCTGACTGTAGTAAGGCTAGACCTTGCAAACGCCCACGGATCTATTCCACATAAGCTCATCGAATCAGCCCTCCAGTACTACCATATCCCTGATCACATCAAAGGGATGATCAATGCGTACTTAAGCGGAATGAGACTGCGCTTCATGGTTGGCGAAAAGATGACAGCTTGGCAGAGACTAGAGAATGGAATAGTGACCGGGTGTACCATCTGAGTTGCCCTGTGTGTGATGGGCATAAACCTCATAATCAACCCTGCAAACAAAGAAACACGTGGGCCAAAGACATCTACAGGGTTACACCTGCCAACAAACAGAGGCTTCATGGACGATCTGACAGTGACAACACAGACACACATACAAGCAAGATGGGTACTGAAGGCATTTGAGGAGGCGGCCACCTGGGCTAGAATGAATTGCAAACACAAGAAGTCCAGAAGTCTGGTAATCGAGCGCGGATCAGTTACACAACGGTTCACCCTACAAGTCCAAGGCGAAGACATACCATCAATTATGGACAGTCCCATAAAGTGCCTGGGCAAGTGGTTTGATTCGAGCCTTAGTGACAAAGCAAATGTAGAGCGCATCAGATCACAGCTCCAGTATGGGCTGAAACAAATCGACAAGTTCGCTTTACCAGGAAAGTTCAAGGCATGGCTCTTCCAGAATGCGCTTCTCCCCAGACTGATGTGGCCCCTTATGCTATATGAAATACCTTCATCCTCTGTGGAATGCTTGGACAGAACGATCAGCAGACACCTGCGCCGATGGCTGGGAGTACCACCAAGCTTAACCAGCATCAGATTGTATGGGCTATCCAGCCAGCTGCAACTCCCGTTATCATCACTATTGGAGGAGTTCAAAGTTGCGAAGACACGACTGGTAGTGACGCTCAAGCAATCACAGGACAAGCAGTCCAACAGGCTGAGAGAAGACTCCAGCAAAAAGACATTTTCGGCATCACCGCTGTAGGCAGACAGGGGCTAGGCAGTTCCAAGATTACATTATGGAGCTCTGTTGGAAACATAGAAAGGAGGAGAATGGTGCAAGATGAAGTCAGCGCAGCAGAAGAAGAAGAAGAGAGAAGAGCGAAAGCTGTTGCTATGGGTGCCCAAGGTGCGTGGACGAAGTGGACAACGACAGAAAGAAAACTGACTTGGGCTGATATTTGGAGCACCGAACCACTGAGGATAGCGTTCCTGCTCAGATCAGTCTGTGGCCTGCTACCGTCGGCCTCAAACCTGCACCAATGGGGTCTAGAGGAATACCCTAAGTGCCAATTGTGTGACGAAACGGGAACCATGGAAAATATTCTGTCATCGTGTACCACAGCCCTCGCCCAAGGACGCTACAGTTGGAGACAAGACAGTGTTCTTCAGGAACATGCGGACAAGTTGGAACGTGAGAGGACCAAAAAGAGGCCCAGACAGAAACCCCGAATGATTCAGTTCGTGAAGGAAGGACAAAAGGCGCCTAAAAAACTGCAGCCTACCAGTTCTGTGCTAGATGAATCTGATCAGTGGGAAATGTCTGTTGACCTGAAGCAAAAGCTAGTGTTTCCGAACATTATCCAGACAGCATTAAGGCCTGATATTGTGTTGTGGTCTACTAAAGATAAGTGTCTGATTATGGTTGAACTGACAGTTCCTTGGGAAACTCGTTGTGAAGAGGCCTTCGAACGGAAAAAGGCCAAGTATACATACCTGCAAGAACAGTGCAGAGAGAAGGGATGGCGAGTGTGGCTCTACCCTGTGGAAATCGGCACTATAGGATTCCCAGCACAGTCGCTGTGGAGAATGCTCAGTGTCTTGGGCATCAAAGGAGCAGACAGGAAGAGAGCAGTGGGCAAACTGAGCCTAGCAGCAGAATGGGTATCCAGTTGGTTGTGGATAAAGAGAGAGGAGAGAAGCTGGAATCCTACCACCAACACGTAGTGTCTGATCAACACTGCGGACCCGTCGCCTGAAGAGTGTCCTGTGATTAAAGGGCCGAAACACTCGTTGAAAGGCGGTTCTCAGCTGAGGATGTTGGTGGTACTAGCAACACAGTGCTGTATCTCACTCATCTTAAATGAATCAGTTAGCTACAACATCTTTCCAAAAATGGACATTATTTTTTAATCTGTTTTTCACGAGTATTTCTTTCTGTCCTTGTTCGTACTCAATAAAGTTGTTAGTACATATGTCCTGACTGTAAGAAAAGTTACCAGTAAACAATGAATACTCACCTGTTCAATCTATGTCTGTTGTAACGGGATTCTTACAGCTGGTGCAACTGTTTGGTAGGGACGCAGGCTGCGGGAACCGCCGGGTGTACAGGCAGTTGCGTCCAAAGTGTGTGGGTCTTCCACAAGCGAAACAGGAACCATTTCATTCTTTTGCATTTCCCTTAAAGTGGTGTTTCCGCCACATCCCAAGCTTCCGAAAGTGACGGTAGCTAAAGGCTTTTGAAGCGCCTTCTTATTCCTGACTGCTTTCGACTCGGTTCTGTTGAACCTATGTTCTGCTCACGCACTTATACTAAAAAGTTCCATTATAAAACTATGAAAGTCGTTTTTTTCCTGAAAAGAACAATTATCGCTAAACCAAGTGGTTATGTTCAAAACAAGTTTACACAGTGTAAAATTAAAATGTGTATCAGACAGTCAATCCAAACGCTGAATGACAAAACAGATCTGCTCGTGCACGACAAAAACGCTTTCTTACAGCTCCTCCTATCGGATTAACATTGACACGGGAAAATAATTTTCGTCTAATTCGCCGTGCTCAAACGACGAGAATAATACTTATTACTAATGATATGCGAGCTTCAATTCAAGGAGAACTCATAAGAGTGGAAATAATCTCGACACAAATGTGGTTATATATGATTTAAGGCAATGAAAAACATAGCAAGCCACATATTTAATTAAATATGTTTTAACTGAAATGTTCATGTTTGTGCGTAATTCGGACAGACAAGTACGAGTGAATAATGCTGTTCCCGTTTTATATTAATAACCTATGCATACTTGTATTTATTCATATATTAATACACATATTCATGTCTTTGAATGTAAACAATTAATAGATTGAATATAGCTAAGCTTTTTGAATAATATATTGACAATGACCATGTAAACAGGTTAATATATATGAACAACGGTCATACAAATTATATTTCTGGATAGAGATTGTTTACAACTTTTTTCATGCCCTTCTCAAGTTAAACGTCCTCTCAACGGTAAAATGTTGCCTTACCTGAGAGAGGAAATTTCACATCCATAAAATAGTGTTTTGATCTGAATTTGATTACGCAATCAAACCTCAACTAACTATCAATAAGGTCGGACTTGTTTTTTTTGTGTAAATAATTTTTATTATATGCTTTCCGGTGGTTTATAGAGAAAGATCAGTGAAATAAAACTGGTATTTCACAGTTAGAAACAGTGTAAAATAACATTGAAACATATCAATATTTTTACTGTGAAATGACGTCATTTTTGACGAAATAACGTCATTTCATGGCGGATGACATCATTATTCCAGCGAAATATAAAGTTAAACGCTAAACGATGTAAATAAACGTTGAAAAAAATCAAAAACAAAAAAAAGAAAATTTGTTGGATTTGTTCGGATATCCATTTTAATTCCTCCGGTTGCAAATGCCTTATAAAGAATCAGCATCAACCTAAACGTGACCCTCCAGTGGATCCCAGCACACTGTGGAGTGGCCAGAAAACGAAGATGCTGACCAACTGGCAAAACAAGGTGCTCAGTTAGAACAGTCACCTGTGCAAGTAAGCTACAAGGAGAAAGTTAACATCATTAAATCACTTACCAGGCCAAGACAAGAGGCACATGCATATCATCTCCTAAGCAGGACAGAACAAGTGATAATAGTCAGACTCCGATCAGGGAACAACAGACTCAATGCACACATGCATAAGAAATACAGACTGGCCCCGTCAACGACCTGTCCGTGTGGCACAGACGACCAAACAGCTGAATACATCATCCAAAGATGTAAAAAGGTCACGACCAGGAGCGAGCTTAAAAGTGGCCCCAGGACTCAACCCTCCACCAGAAACTCTATAGAGCATGGATGACCTGAGACGGACCCCATCATTTATCGAAGAAACTGGTGTGATCGCGTAGAGCAAACGCCAAGAAGAAGAAGAAGAAGATTCACTCGTGATCATAGAACAATATATTTTCACTCGTGGCTGCGCCACTCGTGAAAATATTTTTTTTTCTATGATCACTTGTGAAATAAAATCGATATTCCACCGAATCCAACAAATATCCTCTATATATTTGTTCCAAGTAAAAATATTTGTCAATTCCTTTCGCAGGTTTTAGAACGTTATAAACTACAAGAAATGGAATACCATTTTCACATTGCGAACACTTTCAACATGACAACACATGGTTCCATTGGACCGTTTGGCTGGCCCGAACTCTTATTTAGGGAAGTAACTCTTATGTTGTCGTGAGCTGAAAACCATAACTGTCACGTCTCGGAATTCCTAACCATGCTGCGTGTACAATTGTCTTTAAATAGTGTGAAACAATATATTTCTTACAAATAAAATTCAGCTTTTTCGTCTCACTTGACAATGATCCCTATATTATTCATAATATTGTAATATATAGACGATAAGTCAATAAATCCTCCGTCCGTCCGTCTGTCGGTTCGTCTGTCTGTTCGTCTGCCTGCCTGCTTGCCTGCCCCTACTTTCCTGCCTAAAAATAACTTCAGAAAGGTTGACGAAATTCGGTATGTATATAGTTGGCCGTATTGTGATATGCACGGTATGTCATTTTTGTTCGTCAGACCAACACTGTTATTGTTATCTTCACAAAAGAACTCAAAACTTAAATTATATACTGCCATAACTCAATGTTTTTAAGCAAATCTAATTACTGATGGAGAACTGCTTTTTTGTCTATAACAGTGCTCTGGTTATGCATATTGTGACACTGTCAATTGATCATGCTATTAACTTGTGTATAATTTCATGTTCATAACTAATGAGTCTGAATTTTCATTATACTTTTTTCAATTGCTTAAGACGCAACAACAGGATTGTCGACGATTATATATAGAGCAGTATCATCTGAAATCAGTCGAATTAGACACTGAACATCACGCATAGTTATTTCTTATAAAATTAATATCTGTGGAAATAGAATTATAATTAAAAACGATACTTCTAACAGGTTTACTATACTTATAGCAAATAAGCGGTGATTCAGTATTGCGGAAAAAAGGGGGAATCAACCTACGTACATTTTTGTCATTGAATATTTTTGGAAGGTCAATTAAATCAAGACCTTTGTTACAAAACTCAATTTTGATACGATTTCTAGTTTTGTTAAGTACATTTTCAATAAAAGGTTTAAGATAGTAGTCAGTGAAAGATTCAATAATACAAGCACATTCATATAGAGGGTCAGATTGAATTAAAATAAGTAACAAATCCACATGCAAATTGTTCGTGAGATGTTGTTACCTACGAGAGCTTAATCCAATAACTGGGCAGTTATATCGACGACAAACAAAACGCAATATTTTTCAAATTTTACCAATTAACGAATAAAATGGTCACGCTATTCCATAGAGTTGAAGTTTAAAGAAGATAAGGTTAGAAGAGCGCAGATTGTACTATTATCGACCACATGCCAAAACTGGAAAATAAAATAAAAGAGGGGCAAAAGCGTACCAAGGACAAGGCTCCTCCAAACTTTTCTAACTCCCAGCCTGATAAGTGCATTATTATGTCTAATCATTTACCGGATTGACCAGCAGGCGTGCAGATTAACAGCGCAGTGTCTGCGTCAACGGGATAATACGTCCCACCACACCTTAAGTTCATAACGCCCCAACATGGCCCAGTTCAGGTATATCAAAGCACGCCACAATATTCACCACAGGCACCGACAGAGGCTCATGTGCAGCCACCACAATGGGCAACCGAATTGATTAAAGACGTAAAAAGCATAAAAGCATCTTAAGCAAAAATAGACGGATTGAAAAACTACTGCATAAATTAAATATGAGTGGAAACATTGGAGAACAGTGTCCAAACCATAAAAACACGTACACTTATATTGGAGAAGGCTTCAAAATTCTTATCAACAAATAATAAGATGCAAAGCAGCAAATAAAACTTACTTGCAGGGAACTACTTAAAAAACATAACATATACACAGATTTAGAATCAACAGTTCAAAACATCATAAAACAAACACTTGAAAATGAACAAAAATAGAATGACCTGAAAGCTCGAAGTATGCGAGAAAAAAAATCTTTTGTTTTACAGAGTTATAGAAACATCGCATGAGAAGTGCGAACGCATTGTGAAAGATATCATATCTGAAACACTCGGCATTGAGAAGACCATAACTAATGATAGAGCTCATCGCCTGAGAAAACCCGCAAACGGAAAAAACCGTCTGATAGTGATGAAATTTAACTATTATCAACAACGGGAGCTAGTTCGGTCAACCGCCACTACCAAAACCCGTGAACTCAAAGCAGCTGGTAAAGGGATCGGTATACAACAAACGAAGGCAGAACTCCAACACAGGCGAGAGAAAAGCACAGGAGGGAAGCCCATATTATTATATTTTTTTAAATAAACTCACATAGAGACAAGGAGTGCAACTTCATTTGCCGTAAAACTAGACCACCTTTACCGTTAACCATGTAACTCGAACAATGTTTAACGAATCAACTACACACCGGTTGTTTTCGAAAGCTAATAAAATAATTTATCAGGAAAGAATAACATCAGTACCATTGATCCAGCAGTATGTTGATACCAGCCCTCGTATTTGTATTTTGCATACTTATTAAATCAATCACTCACAATTAGCCATGGATCGTGTAGTTTTATTTACTGACTGTTACAGGATTGTTTCATCCCCATTTGCTTTTACTTGAATGGTCGGCAATTAGATGTGTATTCATTAGGGATGCAAGAGGTTACAAAAATCAGTAACCGGTTAACCTTTTGCCGTAACCGGTTATTAACCGGTTAACCGAAACGCTTTAGGTAGTTTCAATGTTAGAGTACATAAAAATGTCATACCGCTCGAACCGCTCTATAGAAACAAAAGTAATTTCTAATTTGAGATCGCTTGCGTCATTATTTTAATTTTGATTGGGCCGCTTATATTACGTTTGCGTCATATCGCTCACAAAAAGGTGTGTTTCTTTGTTAATTATGTTTCCATTTTTAAAGCTCAAATTGACCTAATATTAACATGTTTTTTTCCTTTCTGGTTGACGTAAAGAGGGTCATGTGTTTCAACGAATCCGCATCTCTCTTTATTGGATAATTGCATATTTTCAATTATTTTGTTAATTGCATTTTAGCGTCTGTAGCCGAATTATTATCGTTTAATGTTCATTTTACATTTAAATGTGGGTAAAATAAAGCACACAAATTCAGATTCTGAGTTAATTTTTTATTCACAGTTCCTAGTTCTGTCTGCAGAATAAATCAGTGATACACTACAAACAGTGAAAATCAATCGGACAGTTCAAACAAAACATCACATATACAAGTATTTGCACAACATGCATTTCTTCATAAAATTGTTACTTATAAAACACGGTATTTTCGCGAGCAATCAGTGTTGGATATTGGTTAACAAAACATCAAAAAAAGCCGTGCATTGTCTAAACTGTTTTTTATCGCGAGTTCGATAAACGTGTCAATTACGTCTTCGCTAATAGCCCCCACTCCCCGCAGTTCGCTAGTTAAATTTTCGCGAGTCAAACAAAACAATGGTGCCAATTATCAAAACGTACCCCTATTTGTTATCATAAAGGTATCATAAAGGTATTGATTTATTGCTTTATTGCTGTGTTTGTTGACACGTTATTTATTACCGTCGACTGTGCGGCATGTTGTTTTAACTAGTGGCCAGCGCAATTTGGCAGTATGTCACGCGAAAAAAGTAAAAACGTACAAGTTATTCGATGAAAAAAAAACATAATCAAATATTTTTTCCAGGTTAACCTTTTGCCGAAAATGTAACCGGTTAACTGGTCGTTCGGTAGGTTAACCGGTTAACCGGTTAACCTCTTGCATCCCTAGTATTCATCATTATTGGTTAAGACGTATCAGCACATGTCTTTGATCAATAACTCTTGCAATCAAATAAATTTTGTGATTTGTGTTTTATATGATCAAAGTCTAGCTAAGCCTTTTTAATATTTAATTCTGCGCATGCTTTAATTTAATAGGAACTGGAAAGCCTGCTCACTGAACATTTTGGTAGGATGCCGCTGAACACTCCTGCACCATCTCAGGAACAACCAGCGCTAACTTGATTGCGTCTTCAGTTTTCTTACTGTAAACATTGTTTTCTGATTGTTTTGTTGATGAGCTGACATTTACACATCATATATTTCAACATACCATATATCAGAAAAGTAACATGCGGTATATATATAAATATGCAACAATGTTACTTCAAAAGCCTATGTCACAAGATTGCATTAAACTATGCAATTGATATACTGAATGTATCTTTTTGAGATATTAACAACTTCAATTAAATAAGTACTTCCTTTTGTTATTAATTTTGTTCAATTGTGTAAATGTTTTATTTTACATCACATTTTATATATCAACGTTTGACGAAAATAAAAACATAGACGTTGTAGCCTTCGATGATGCTGCTACTGATGATGGACATATACATGGACCAACTGTCGAGGAGCATGCTCATCGCTTTCAAGACGGACAAACAATAATTAACGACAATCTTGGAGACCACATAACCGATCCAGAAGTTGAGAGAATCCGCGCACAGAGGAACAAAGGTTGTGGACTTACCCTGAGCTGTTTTGACAAGATCGGGAAATGGAAAAAGATCACAGCGAGATGAGATCAATACGATACATTACATAATAAACATGTGTTCACAATCTTTTTCCATGACGGCTTTTGATATTGTCAGAAACGGACTTGAAAACTTGCTAAACATTATCAGGACAAAAATTGTTGATAACATCCGCTTATTGTGTTTCCACACTAGCTGTTCTTGAGCTTTTTTTATGTACCTGTCAACAACATGGAATACAATTTAAAAAAAAATGATTAAAGAATAATCAATTATTTTCAATTACTATGTTGTTGCATATAAACGTATATAAAGTTTGATCTCCAACTTGGTTTGTTGGTTACAAATGTTGATTGGTTACCGATTCTCTTAACTGGATAATATATTGTATTCTTGTTGATTCGTCTTTTGTCTAAACGTGTTTCGATTTCATACAGATACACTCTTATAGTTTTATCCGGCGATATTAAACACCTCAATGCTGAACAACTTAATACAACAAATAAATATAAGTGTATAATGTTTAAAATTTTTTCCGGATCAATTTTCAATCATTACAATTGATTGTATGACTTCATTTTGAAATCCATTTTCCATTATAAGACTACTACAAAAAAATAACAGTTTATCAACTATCAAATAAACGAACCTTCTTTTAAACCATATCTTTAAACATAATTTTCTTTAAGTCGGCATATTTTTTCACACAATCGACTAACACTCTAATCGGTTATACGCTATGTAAAATATTGGACATGGAGTTGTTCTGGACAATACACAGTTCGAGTTTGATCATGGCTTATTGGTGCAATATTTGAGCGGTTTCTAAGTCTAATCCACCACAGTTGGGGATATTTGAGCAAGCATGTTGGTCCGACGATGCACCTTCGTTCAGTTACGTGCAGCTACATGCATCAGCGGTAAAGAACAACTATATGATATTTATCGGTGTATCTTGCCACGTTTTAATCGGTTTATGAAAACAAGTCTTTATGACATATTTTTACTCGGGTTAAGCTCCTTTGAAACATTAGAAAAAAATGTATTCATTTAATCATAGCCTTCGCTTTTGAATTGTTTTGGACCCTGCATTGGAGCGTTCTTTTCGTTCCGCTAGTCAGCATGCCATCAGTAAAGTTCATATATCATTCTATTAAACAGTGAACATGTTTAAAATAGTATACACGTTTTTTTTAAGGAATATCATGGCTGGTTTTATATGTATCTTGCCGTGGATCAATGACGTGATATTTACGTCGGTATTGTCTAATTAAATAAATGAAGGTAATGCACATTGATATTGATGACCTTTTAGTCCCATAGTAGGTAAACAGCCATTTTGAAAGATAGCTTATTAGTCATTTGTTTCCCAATTGATTTTCGCAGTAAATGTGATAGAAGTTTTCTTCGTCTACGCTATTGTATTATCATGTTTCTCCCTGAACATTAATAATTTAAAATATGCGTGTCGTGGAATTAACAAGTTACATCTTTAATGTGTTAAACATTGTTATCAGTTCCAAAGGGTAACTTTATGCTCAATTTTAGGTGACACGTATGATAGTTTTAATTTAACATCGAAATTGTGAAAACATATTCTAAAGTGCCTGTATGCTCTAGAGGATAATTGCCAGAAACACGTTATTATATCATATATTTTTTAATGACAGCTTATTATGTACATCATGTAGTGATATGCATTGATTGAACCTATACTAAATGTCCATTTTGGAAAACAAGATTTAAGAATGTAGATTTTTTTCGCGAACCCAAGCAATGGCCTTTCAGAACTGCTGTCTGACATTGTTAAGGTGTCGAAGAAACGTGAAAATCAACTTTAGTTTTCATATTTTCAAGACCCCTGTCTTGAAAATCCAGGCAGAAAGGGCGACGATTGCGTGCTGCTGAATTTCCAGTCCCCACTAACGGCTTCTTCAACAGAGGTATCTTTTTCTAACCTCTGCACTCCAAGGACCCACAATAGTTGGCTGTTATGACTTGATAGAAATGTAATTGGCGCGCAATACAAGTTTGACCTAGAACAGATATAAGATTAGAAACGCCACATTCTTACGTAACAAACTTATTTATTGGTCGATATCAACGTACAAGCTAGAAATATAAGTTTTAATCGTTATCCATATCAAATGAAACTATTTTTGTAAAAGTTTGGGTAAAGAAAAATAAATACGTTACACCCAAAGAAATAATCGGTTTCCTGAAAGTTTGCTTAAATAGAGATACAAAAATGGTACCAAGAAAACAAAGTTGTTTTTTTTTTTTTCATATCACTTTCCAAATTAGGAAGTTTTTAACAAGTGGCAGGAATTTCTCTCCTGACACTGTTTCTGGAGTTTCAATATTCCTATACTTTGATATTTTAAGATATCATGGTTATTTAAAGGATCTTGTGAATAGAATATTCGTCAAGTGATTACAGTGATTGCGAATGCTTAGAATATAATTGTGGAGGATTATTGAGTGAGAAACATGAAATTCATAATACAATGAGCCCAGTTATAAATTCCAAGTAATCTATATTTTATTTGACATATATCTATTAAAGGGTCCTTTTTACAGATTTTGGCATGTATTGAAGTTTATCATTAAATGCTTTAAATTGATACATCTAAACACTGGAACTAAAAACCTCCAGTAAAAGAACAAGAATAAAATTAAAGAAAGAACAAAAAGTAATCCGCAACTGGGCTCGAACAACTGCTCCCTGGAGTAAAAGTCTAACTCTTAGACCACTTGGCCATCAGTGCTCATACAGTGTGTGGTTTATTTTATATTTTATATAAGCAATCATCGTAGTGTCACAAAATATACCGATAACAACATAACTGTCCAAATTATTCGATTGTTTCGTGTTGCAACGTTTTATAATTTTCAGGTTTTTAAATCGTCAAACAATGCATATAATGGATATTTTAGAGCATGGTAAATATTCCGCATTTCTGTTTTTTCACAAATATCATAACTACATCGAACATTTGCTAATCTGAAACATTTGTTTTCAATTTTGTCAATTTACCAAAGCGTGAAGAGGTCCCTTTAAAATACGGTATTCCAATTATGCAGTTATGGTAGAAATATATTGTTAATGGTGTCATTAGTTATCAGAAATTTGCAATTTCTTAACATTGCGCAGTATACTAACACAATGGTACAGCGCCATTCACTCAATGAGACTAATGGGGAAATGAAATGCTTCTAAGCGTTTAATTGATATGCTTGAATGGGAGTTAAATTGATGCTGGTCAGGCTACGTAATGATGTGTATTTTCTTTATTAAACATACAAACAAAATAAAATTGGTTTTACAAAATGCTTTCTCGAAAAGTCATTTTAAGAGTCATTTGTCAGATCCAAATTGTGAAACTGTCACTCTTAGTAACTAATATCGTAATTTAGATAAATTACGAATGAGATAAATGAAACAAAAATGGTTTGAAACACACACACACACACAATTTTATCAAACGCATGGCAATATGGAACAAAAACACTATTTCTAGTGAACAAACCAGCTCTGCAAAACAAACGGATTATATGTTAAAGGTCACACAGTAAATGGAGTTATGGTAAAACATCATTATACACATAATGAAAAGTAAATCAACAGCCCTTGTAGAAAGTATAAACGTCTTTATCTATTGCATGTATGAAGTTCTTTTTTATTATCTCACTTTGGCACAATGTGCTCACGTCGAGTTATTGCGATTCTGTGATGTCCATAACCCGTCTGCTCGTGCGTGCGTGTGTCCGTGAACTGTTATTTTAAAACGACATCTCCTTCTGAAACGGTGGGCTTAATTTGACGAATCAAAATAGTAATGTTCCTAAAGTGGTACTCTTTTAATAAAAACAACTTATTTCGTGCTGTTGATAAATTAGTTCAAGCGGCCCGAAATGGGGTTTTATCTTCGAAACCGCACACATGTGCAACATTTAGTTTGTAACCTCGTATGGCAGTCTTCGATAAAGTTAATAATGCCTCGGGGGTTACCAGTTTGAAACGGACTTATATAGGGAAAACCTTAATAAATCTTCTTGTTTAAAAGTTAACGAATATGCGGCGTTCAGTTTAACCTTGAGGTCCTCTACAAACTTATATACATGTAAATTATGGCCCTGGGGTCAAAACTGGCCTCGCCCCCATTCAGGACTTTGATCTTACAAGGGTATATTTTGTACGAAATGTTATTAAAACATCTGTGATTGCTTCATCAATTATGTCTGTATAAATATAATCCTTCAAAATTGAAGGATAATTATTGATGTCTTCAAATGTATTTATAACAACATTTTATTAATTATATTAAGGCAGTAGGTACCTAATGAGATCGGGAATAGTCGGTCGATATTGCCGTATTCGGAAAACGTTCGGCAACGATTGGTTATCTACGTCAAAGTCCGGAACTATAAATACGAAATAAATGTGTGTTTATTTATTTTCAAACTAAATGTGTTTATTTCCTTAAGATTTATTTAGTATTAATTTAAAATATTATATTTTTTTTCGTTCGAACAAAATATTTCTGTTTGACGTCACGCCTATTGACATTCTGTTGCAAAATGAAAGTGCGTAAAAAGAAAAGGCCGTTTGCAAACACGAAAATGACTTCTGATACCGATTACCAACGTTGTTTTGCTGTTGAAATAATGCAGTTTATTGCAGACACATTACTATTGCGGTAAGTTTGTACACATTTGCTATACATCAACAAATACTACTCTTATCAATTGTTGCTTATGAATTACGACGTTTTACAATGGTAGGATGTTTCAAGAATTTCCGTGACTTATTGACAAATTGACTTGCAGTTTGGATACTTTTTATTTAGGTGTTGGACATCTCTCAGAATTCGATGTGGAAGCTTTGCCTGGAGCAGTTTCCTGAGGCAATTTTCATCATGTCAAGTTTGAGTCAGAGCCAGCCTAAGTAACCCTTGACCTTCAGGAACAACGGATCAAAGTAAGAAAAACTTATTTTTGGACTATTTCAATGCGCATACCATGTTAAACTCATTTACAAGAAGGTTATATTGTTAAGAGTTTCAACGTGTTATCACATAACATCATGCAACACATATTTTCATGTTTGATAATTTGACGTCAAGGAGCCGTCCATTTGTGAAGTGCTTGTTGTCCTAAAATGTTTTGTTTCTCATAACAAACAATCGTATAAAGCGTCAGTTTGAAAGTAAAAAGGGATAATTGAATTCATGAAAAAAGCACTGTGTGAATTTACTTTATTTATTACAGTTTTATGCACAGTAATCTCGAATATAACTCAGATTCAAGCCATGTATTTAAAAACGGGTTCGAAGTTCTCCACATATGTGAAGCCATCAGTGCCGAATTCTGCTGAAGCCCAGAAAGTAGCTGGCATCTCTGTTTATGCTAATGGCAACATGTCTGTTAATGGTGGCAATGTGGATAGTGTCTCCACATTGCAACATATATTTTTGCTATGTAAGATTGGAAATACCATGACATTTTGTGGTGAATTGCGGCTATATGCTTGGGTTGCCTTTGGACTTTGGGTGACCTTAAGATGGTATCATTAATATATTATTCCATCAATATTAAGCCAAATTTAAGCTAAATTTCATCAAATATCAGTGTGTTGCCGGATGTGCGTTTAGGGTTCTTTCGACCAACACGTTGAAGTTTCTAAATATATTATATTTACGATTTAACATCATAAATATACATGCTATCAGCATGAATCGTATGCAAGGAATGACATACTAAATAGACATTCATACTACAAAAGAACGCTACTAATCATATTTACTGTTAAAATCTTCTCCGTCCAATCATTGAACAATGAGAGCAAAGTTTCCTTTAAAAAATAATTAACTTCCAAGCCTGTTCAATACCATCCAGAATAAATATATTTATGAAATAAATATATTTAAAACAACGACATTTTTAATACGTCTACAACACAGTTTCCCTCTCTAAGAAAATGTCGTCCTCGACATTATAAAATTTAAAACACCGCTTGTTAAGCTAGGTTTGATTAATCTCGTGATAAAAATATCTATGAAAGCTCCGTTGTGAAAAAAATAATGACAATCAACAATATAACCGTTTTCGTTTGCAACTGTTTATTTCCAATTTGAAAGCAACGACAATTTGACAAAGAAACACATAATACAATAATTTATATTTTAATACTCAGAAGTGAATGTTAACTACTTTGTATCTTTCCAATACAAATCCACGCATATTTAAACTTATCGGTGTTACTGTACTTAATCATTATTGAAAATACAAAAAAAACACCGATCACAATTGATAATCCCCGGATGTAAAACACTCCGGCCGACGGGTCTGACGTTGGATGCGGCGCAGTGGTATCTCCTTCCGTTTGGAGCGTCGTGTATCTGTTTTCACTTCCGACTGCTGGCTTTCTGAACTCGTGTTCTCTGCGCGTTTATCCACGTTCGTGCAGGACTCGTCGGAAGCCTCAGGCGACGAAACACGCTGCACTTCCTGTATCGGTAAGAAGGAACACGGCAGCAGATGATTCCGATGGACGGTTTTAATGCCCACATTGCCGTTTTCCTTTTGAATGCGAAATTCGGGAAAACTTTAATTAAGCTAATCTAAAATAACGTTATCGTCAGAAGACCATATATCACTCAGTTTGTGTTTTCCCTGTATTCCCTTATTCCTAAGTAGACACCTGTCACCCGGAAGTAATTTCGCCTCCTGTACGCTGATGTCGTAGCGTTGTTTAGAATTATTAGCATTTTCTAGAGCGCATCGGTTTGCGTATTTTTATGCGTCGGCTAACTGTAGCTCAAGTTGTCACATATTCTGATAGCGAGGCGCCACCAACACGTTGACCAGTACAGCGTCAATGGCGAGCCGTGGTGTCCTACCAAACATAAGGTGGTACGGGAAGTATCCCGTAACCTCACATTTGGTTACATTATATGCGTGTACCAAGGCCGTAATTGCTGATTTCCAGTCGGAATTTCGATCTGACTCTAGTGTGCACAATATTTTGATGAGTGTTTGATTGAAACGCTCACATGGTCCATTTCCATGGGGATGATATGGGATGGTACGCGTGCGTTTAACACAAGCAATCTTACATAGTCTCTGGATGACTTTCGATAGAAATTACTGTCCACGGTCACTGTGCAGTTTTTCGGGGAACCCATAGTGCACGAAGAAATTTTCAATTAACACTTTTGCGGTTGTCAAAGCGGTCTGGTGTTTCGTCGGGAAGGCTTGAGCGTACCGCGTTAAATGGTCGGTAATTACAAGTACTTTCTCGTAGCCTCCTTTGGATACTTTCAGTGACAAATAGTCAATGCCTAAGAGTTCCATCGGATAGCTTGATTCATATCGACAAGCCCTGTTGCTATGGTTTGCGGGCCTTCACTAATAAGGCATCTCCCGCACCTGCTAACCCACAAAGCAACGTCTGTCGCCATCCCCGCCTAATAAAAGCGTTCTTTAAACAGAGACAGGGTTCTATCACGCCCCTGGTGACCTAAGTCATCGTGTAACGCACGGAAAAATTCTTTGCGAGCTGACTCTGGCAAAACAATCTGATAAATGCGATCCTCTTCTGATGTAGTGCAATGGTATAAAACACCATTGGATATTTGTAACTGTTTAAATTTCCGTAAGTACATTTTCACTGCTTCCGGCT
Organism: Dreissena rostriformis; assembly: GCA_007657795.1. Lineage (NCBI taxonomy): Eukaryota > Metazoa > Mollusca > Bivalvia > Myida > Dreissenidae > Dreissena > Dreissena rostriformis. Next base: position 59,569 of record VMBQ01003582.1, on the reverse strand, counting down.
GACATTTATAGTCAACCATGTCGGGAAAACGTCTGCTTTCTACGAACGATTTAACGCGGGAAATAACATCATCCACATTTGACCGTGTGCCCAGTCTTGCGTGCTTAATCTCTGGCACTTTGTTTGATCGTGTCGTGTGTCTGTGAGATTCTCGGCAATCGGTGTATCGTCGAAAACATGTGCCACTAGAACAGCGCGTATGAAATTATTTGCCACCGTGACGGTATCGACATGCGGTTGTCTTGACAACACATCGGCGTCAATATTTGATTTACCACTTCTGTATTTTATATCGTAATTTGATAGTGCAGCTTCCCATCGGAGACCACACGCATCAAATTTTGCGGTAGGTTTTACATATGTGAGGGGGTTGTTTTCTGTAAGAACTTCAAAGGGCACTCCATACAGATAGTCATGGAACTTAGCCGTGACTGACCACTTCAGAGCGAGAAATTCCAGTTTGCTCGAGTGATAATTTTTCTCTTACGGTTTTAAACTTCTACTTGCAAACTTCCACCCGTTTTGTATTGTCGTCCTGCATCTGGTACAAGACGGCTCCGAGACCATTACTATTGCACCGGTATCAATTAGCGCTTTGGTGCATAATCCATTTACACACATTATGTGTGCTTCATTTGACGCACCAATCAAGCGTTCAGATAATGTATGTTTTTTTTGCGTTTGGGTCACCACTCTCGATGTGGTCTACACTTTCGACACCGTCCGTTTGACCCACAACAGCGGCGTCTTAACATTTAAATGTTTGTTATATTCTGAGGTGCCTGTTGACCTTTCTGTCATTTGTCTATTGCTCGCTTCGTTTTTACTGTGGTTATGTGGAACATAGTGATTTCCGCGCCCATGACCTCGATAACCCCCTCTGTGTCTGGTTGTACCTCTGCTTATATGGTCCACGCTTCCTAGATTTTGCTCATTTTTTAAGTCATCGACCTTTTTCTCTAAATCCTTCATTTGTTTATAAGTTGCTTTGTTTAGAGCGCTCTGTTGAACTCTACCACACTTCTGCTTTCCTCTGTCCTTTGAGATTTGTATCTCGAATTCTTCTCCTCGTAACTTAATCTTAAGTTCTTCATATGTTAATTTATTGTCAAAATGCACTCGGGTCGCATTTTATAATTCTTCGTTACGTAATCCTTGCCAAAACCGTTTTCGCAACATATCCTTCTTTTCATCTTCGTCTATCCTTGTCTTCCTCGTAACATGCAGCAAAAACTCTTCTAGACAAAACCCCCATTCGGATATGGTCTCATTTTGTTCTTGTTCCGCCATAAGAAATTTTAAAAGCATAGTGTCGATACTTGCGCCGTTTCCAAAATTATCATCAAGTTCGGACATTATTTCATCTACTGTAGCTTCCGGTTTCATGTGCAGCATTTTCATTTAGCTTGGCTCCGCAATGCCTTTCTGAGACTCTGTTTAAATGCGTTTTGAGAATATATCACTTTGAAATTGTCAACTTCCAGTTTCAGATCTTCGAACGAGACTGCGTTTTTAGGCACTGTTACTAGCCCGGAAATCCATTATATGTTTCTCCCTTTCAAGCATTTATATTCGCCTTTCAATATCAGATAAGTATTGTTTTCCTCAAATTGCGCCTTTGTTCGGGGGCTTCCACTTTCTCTTTCTTTTTGACACAAAAAGCGTTCTCTACAGATTAAATCATTTTCTTTCAACTCTAACTTCCTTTCAAATCTACTTATTCTTTCAAGTAATGAAGTTTCTTTTTCTCGTAGTCTTAGCTCCTGTTCTGCAATCCTGTCAGTTTGGTCGATGCACTTCCGTTTGAATTCAGCTTCTTTAATTTTAAACTCGAACTCCTTTTTCTCACAATATTGCTTTAAACGGGACTCATCCTGTTTATTTTTTCGTACGCGTTCCACAAATGCTAATTCTTTTAATTTCAATTCTCTCGCTTTCACATAGGTATCCTTGTTTTGATTTTCCGTTTTATATTGCCGCACTTTGGATACTTATTTCAGACAGCTCTCTGTTTATCAACGACTCAGAAAGTCTAGTTGAAACTGGAGTTTTAACCACATTTTCCTGTATTTGCTCATTTAGACCCAGATTAGCTCTACCAGGAGTTTCAGACTGATCTCTTTTCTCATTGGGAGGAATGTCGTGCGGAGGAGTGCTTTGGTTAGCAGTATGTAAGTTTCCGTCTGCCCTTCTCAATCAACATTTGCCTGGAATTTTGTAATACTAACAGTTCATCTTCAGTATTTATATGCCTTTCTCTTGTTTCGCGGTCGCTACCCGTAGCCATGTGCAGTACGCACAGGCTCATCAGGGACTTCAATTTCCGCTTTTATGGAATGTTTCGTTGAAATGATGTCTCTTCTTAGCGAAATCCCAGTTGAGGCGGAAAGTGTCATCCCGGATTAGCCTGTGCACAGGCTAATCTGGGATGACAATTTACGCACAAGCATTTTGCCCAGTTTTCTCAGAACGTGACACAAATATTAATGATCACCTTTTTGGCATTTGCATTGCAGAGATTGTTGTATGGATACCACACATGTTCCTGTCATTATATTACTTGTCCTTCAAGTCGTTGGCATCGTTACAGTCTATGAAAAGTTTGTGTTTGGTATGATTCAAGATGAGTCCAATAAATAAACATCGGGTTATATTAAGCTAGTTTAGTCTTTGCACTGTTATTTAATGCTCTTCTGTTCTTTTATAATTATGTTTAGAATTTTGTTTAAAGACCACACAAGGAAGCAATAATTAAAACGCGCCTATGTGTTCCTAAGAACTATCTTCTATGCTAACTTCAAGCACGCTTCAATAGTGAGAATCAATCAACACTGTCAAATGTTTCTGATGCCACTGTACGACAAAATAACATTGATACGAAAGCGAACGTAATAAAGAGAAGCACGTTCGAATGATAAAACAGTTTGAAGTTAAGAGATATAGTATTGTTTTTCTTCCTCATTTGTCCACTACTGGGAAGCCTTCCTCTATGCCAACAACACATTGCAAAATGGTTGAACACAGCGACTTCTGTATAAACGCCATTTCCTCAAAGTTGAACAAATAGCGTCCAAATATAAGGAACATATACTTAACTAGATAACGAACATTTATAGATCGATGTGGTTTCAAAAAATCAGTTTATTGCCGAATCAAATCTGAAAATACCCGTCGATGTCTCTTCAAATTATAAGATTTTTGGTGTATGAATGATCAATCAAGTCTGATCATGGTAACATTCCTGAAATTCTAATCGACATATAATATAACTACAGTGAATCTACAAAAACAACAACAGTATATTAACAAGTTTTGGTTTAAATGAATTCATCAAATAAATAAAAGCCAGCGCTGCAATAGAAGTAATAAAAGTCATGATACAAATCTTGTCAATGACATAACTCATTTAAGTTCGTAAAAAGCTGAATGTATATGTACAACAATGACTTTAATTGACATAGTTGTTAAATAGTGGATCCGTGGTCTAGAAGAGACTCACTGACCTTACAATCCAGGGATCATAATTAAGATTGCCCTGTACAACTTAATTATGTTGAACCAAGATGCTTGCAGTGTATTACGGTCTTCACGACAGACAATGAAAGACCTTATGTTGCCTCATAACCGTTTTTGTGCCGAGGGAAAAGATGTAACTGCAATCAATACTTCAAAACGTATGTCGAACAAGGATGCCCCCACATTCCACTTCTGTTTAAAAACAACACTTATTTTGAAAACAAGAAGAACATCCTCAGGTACAAAGGTTTGAATGCTGTTTAAGAAGTGATTTTTAAGTGTCATTTTTCTAGCAGCACTTCCGGTGATTAACGCACATCTGTGTTAACCATGTACTAAAAACCAATATAGGTCCATGACAAAGAGCTATGTCGAAACAATAAAAATAAAAGACGGAGAGCGCATGCTGTTTAAAATTTGTAAGGTTATATAACTAAAACAGTAATACGTTTTGAGTTACGTGGGCTCCACATTAAAATTTCATGTTTGCTTATTAGGGCCATAAGTCCAGTTTCGCGAAGTGAAACTCGTGAAAGTATTATTGTCTATGATCATTCGTGATATAAAATCGATATTCCTCCAAATCCATTACATATCATCAATATCATAAGCCAGACAACAATAAATCTATGTTTTATAACTGACATGGAAGTTTTCATTTGAACGTTTCCAGTGTTATTTGTAATTGATATGTTTTGTACACTGGAAAGGCAAACACCGCAATAAATGGAAACGCCATTCAATAGCAAAGTAGATTCCTAAGCTTGAAAACACGACCACACAACAGCAGCACCAAGAACAAAACTTATGATGCTTATTAACAAAGACACCATAAGGTTTGAAAAGTCATGAAGGTATGTTATAACGGACGCGAGTATTTGCGACGACGCTACATTGTTTGTTCTCCGGAAGTTAAGAATGTGTCTTCAATATGAAAATAATTTTAATAACATGGCATTAAATATATCAACGGTTTAAATAAAAATGCAAGTCTCATTTGATGTGTCCCGTTACATGTAAATAACAATCGGAAACATTTTCTAACTAGATGCTTACCGAACACCTGTACTTTTACTAATTTAATCTGTGCCTTTTTACTTATTGTACTAATAGTACCAATAATTATAATAACTGCAGTCAAGATGGTTGATAAAGTAATTATCATACACATCTATTTATATAACATTATTTAGTTAAAAGCTTGATAAATACTTCCAAGACTGTGAACACCTGAACGCCTTTAAAGTACTCATTTCTACTAAGTATAGAACTGTGGAAAACTGTGGAAATATTGGCCTTGATAGGATAACTTAACGTTACCACACATCTGTATACGAGACCGCCTTGCACAAACCAAAATTGTTATATGTGTTAATGTTGTGTCACAAGAAAGAGTACGACAGTTTAATAATGCGGCATGCAGTAATTGAACGTTGTTTTTTTATTATCATTCTGACAACCGGGGTACGCAACCTTACTGTCGTTTTAGTCTTTTTAAATTGTTGATGGCAGCGGTTCTTATGAGGACCCGTGGCTCTGACCCATTATAAGGCGCCTTTATCACTCGCAGAAGCAACTTAGACGAATTATGATCAAATAATAATCAACAATTTGAGTAATTTACTGTAGAAACTATAGAACAAAAAAATGGAATACTCATTAAAGAAATTAAGTAATAATATATCCCAAAAGTCCTAATATATTTACAACTTCAGATGTAAGCACTTTGCATTCCGAAATATTACACTTATTATATAATCAAAAAAAATATAACACACATGCAAATAAACATTAATGACAAAAGCAAGAATAATGATATGTCATCAATAAAATTACAGTTGACGTTCTCATCCACACAAAATCAACTCCAATGGTTAAAAATCATCTCCTGTAAAACAAAACAAAATATAATATATGAATCAATCAAATGACGCGGTTGGAAGGGTTACGTAAATTGTTTGGGAAAATCTTGGAAACTAATTTCGAAGAATCGTTCCGCAAAAGTAATGAGGAAACCGCGATAGTATACTAGTCTAGTCTACTATTTCGGTCAACGCATTAATTGTACGGGGCTAGTTTCGTAAACAAGCTTTCAGGACTAGTCACCTAAAATATAACGGTGAATTGTTACAGACGAACATAGATGGTTACCATAACGATCAACGTTTTGTTCTGACGAAAAACATAATTGAAATGACATGCATATTCACATATGGCCAGCGATTCACATACTGAAGTTCACCAACTTCTCTGAAGTCCTTTTGAGTTGTCACTGTCCAAAGATTAAAGTGATCACATATAATTATATGTAGGCAAAACAACCACGTTTTTTGTCTGCCGAAAAAAACTGAAAAACGTGTATATATTATGTATGGTCCTCTATACACATACTGAGTATCATCTACATACAACGTACCTCTTAAGTACTATTTGATTAGACTATTACTATTACCTATGAGTAAATCTTTGTATTACTAAGGCCTACATAATTATATAAGAGATACAATCGACTGCGTTGGAATTCCTATATAAAGATAAGTGAGTATCTTCTTTATTGTATTGATATTTAAAACAAATAAGCACTATAGCTTATATATTTTTTTTTTTTTTTTACTTTTATTTTTTATTTGTTACAAATAAAGAAAAAGTTCGGAAACAAATTATCAAAGAATATTTACTTTCTAATGTACATAATCTTAAATGTCATGTGTTGTTCATTTGTTTCATGTCAGCGGTCCGGACACCAAAACCAAAATTACATTCGCTTGAATTATTAAGAATTCATACACAAATAAGTTCATGAACCACCGCCGTTGGAAATGGAAAGGCCACACGCCACTCTGAATACCGTTTGTCAATATCTCATATACCTTTTAATGCATGCCATTTTTTGTTAACACACTATTAGTTGACAACGTAATTTTAATTCTGCGTATTTACGTCACAGCATTAAGACGACGTTATTACTTCGTTTGACGATTTGTGCTTGAATGTATAAAATTAATAATCAGCAAAACAATTATTGTATATATTACGTGTTAAGTCACAGTGATTGTACATAGAAACATGATCTCTTTTTTTATTCCGGGGCATGGCATTTGATGTTTTGAAAGGCGGACGCACAAATAGACGAGCTACTTTGAACAAGTATAATTGACCAGAAATTAATAAAAACTGAAATCATATGTAAATAATTAAAAATCATTTTTTTGTCATTACATCCCTTTTTCACAGAGCATGGCCCAATCCTATTATTTTTCCATATATGTTTAGTCTGAATGCACAGGATTTAACGTATTGTGTCAAATATTCAACAAGATTGTATGTTATCAGCAGACGGTACATTTCAGGCACAAATCCTTCAGGATTCAAATAAGTCGTTGATTAAAGATTTTCTTTTCAATATACGAACACTGTAATTGGATTAGCTTTCCCAGGAAATGCAGCTTCTTATAATCAATCATGTGGCGTGTTCTGAGAAAACTGGGCAAAATGCTTGTGCGTAAATTGTCATCCCAGATTACGTCCCTAATCAGGGACGACAATTTCCAATTTTATGGACGTTTTCTTTTACATGATGTCCCTTCTTATCGAAAATCTAGTTTAGGCGGAAAGTGTCGTCCCGGATTAGCCTGTGCGGACTGCACAGGCTAATCTGGGATGACACTTTACGCACAAGCATTTTGCCCAGTTTTCTCAGAACACGCCACATCATAGTTATAATAAATACATGCAGTAATAGCTGTCAACATGTTTTATGAAGACCAATATTACATGACTACGAACTCGTAGAATGGGCGTTAATGTTTATACAATATTCTCATTATAGACAAATTTTCATACAAATTATGAAAAATGACAATATAATTGGGAAACTGTATTAAAACATGAAAAATGCACAATGAAAATGCAAAAATGTTCAATGTGTTTTAAGGGCAAAGCATATACATTATCGATAGTTATGTTAACTCAAATAACCATGAAGCCTCGCAGTTTGGAATATATAAACACTAGCCTAATGGCTTCTTTGACAGTGTTATGAAATTGTACCCCTGAACAGCTGTGCTTATTATATGTCTCAATACATCGTACCAATGGCAATTTTGTTCAATTTTGACAAATCGATATAGTGATGGTGGAGTCAGACTTCTGTCGTGAAAATGTTTCAAGAGAAATACAGAACCTTCGAAAACGATTGTGTAGTATATTTGATGATTAACGATCTATCATTTAATTATCTTGGATATGTTGCAGAACGCAATGACGAACGACGAACTCCCACTAAGAAGAACAAATCGTGGTAATGTACTTACTGTTCTCACAATAATGCTTAAGATGGGTTAATGTTTTCATAACTGGCGTTCAGTACTGCATTCTAATCATACTCGTGTCTGTTAATATATAGCATATTCATTTTTTCTTTCAACGCAACAAACATACACAGCACACAATCTGCCTTAACATTCGTGACATATATGCTGGGAGATCCCTTAAACAAATACTTATTTAACATTTACAATGGGTTTCATTTGAATTTCACACTGCTGTTCATAATGGAAATATCTCCAATCGCATTATGGTCATTGGGCTCTTTTTCTCAAATAGAAACTTCAAGTTGTTAACTCGCCATCCTAAAAGAGCTCTTGATACATCGTTTTTACTTGATGTAAAACCTTTTTAGGTTCTCAAGCATAGCGGGGTTTTCTATAACTTTGTACAAGAGCACTTTACCACACGTTACAAGTATGCAATCTTTGTCCGGATATACGGTATCCATATACGAAGATCAGTAACAATCTATAAATGCGTTGAGGTCATGCTTGGAATTTACATAGTTGGTAATTACCGAATATTGAAACTTTGTTTCATGCTTACCCTTGACATAGATATATCACACGATTGTCCAACGGTAAAGGATAGGAATCGTACACGGTCGATTTTCTGTATCGAAGGTATAATTAAACCCACTGTGTAAGTACTCCATGCGATTATCTTCATCTCTGCATATTTCGATTCCATTTTCTGAATTAAATATAGCGGTTCGTTCTATGTTGTAGATGAGATAATCGTTTTTTTTTTCGTGGACCGGCGAACATCGGATAGCCCACATTCAAGCGATTTACAGAACGTACATTTCTTCCAATTATTGAACTGTCCGATTGGCGTTAACCTAATGTAGCCTTTATTGTAAAGTGTTCCAATCTCTTTATGGTTTTATGAAATTAGCTCTAGGTCCATTGTGCATGTAAAACATATCTATATATGCCTCACCATAGTGATAGGTGCACAGTGTTGTTGATTTATAGAATGATATACGCAACGAACTACATCCAATACAAGGAAACAAAGAGTATATATTTTCACGTCGTTTATAACAATGTATGAACCTTACAACTCTAGAGCAAAATTGTATAATAAAACGATGTATTAATGTAAACGAAAACATTATCGAATACATATATCCAAGCATTTAGATAAATATATTATTGTTATTTAGGTTCTTGTTATACAAATGCAGTTTTGAATCGCTGTGATATAGTACCAAATATTAATTACACATGTAATTCATAAAGGCATGTTAGAATCATTCTCACCTGTAATGTATGACAGCTTCCTAGCATGATACGTTATATTAGCAAAGTTATGAAATATCCGTATAAAAGAAAAATCTGGAACTAGAATACGTGTAATTGCGACGTATCAATTTACTCGAATATATATTCAATTAAAAGGTTTTGTAAAACAAAAAACACTTTATCGTGTAACTTGACACAAGGACTATGTCATACTGTTATTGTACTGTCGACATGCGCTTGATGCAGATGAGAAACGTGAGAGTGTAAGCTCGTTTTCGCGCTCAATCTCATCGGTAAGCTTAACGTTTATTTCTTTGTCGAAATAATTCGTACTTCACCATCTCCCAGTTATAATACATAATCATTTGTAAACACAATTTGTCCGGCCATGTGCGCCTAATAGATGTGCGCCAATTGATGTGCGCCTAATTGATGTGCGCATAATTGATGTGCGCCTAATAGATGTGCGCCTAATTGATGTGCGCCTAATTGATGTGCGCCTTATTGATGTGCGCCAGTGCCGATTGATGTCTGATTATTCGAGACGATACTTCAAAACTAACCTGACATACGGACAACGTCAAATCAAATAAAAAGATAAAAACATTACGAACACTTATATTAAGTTATGTTACCACACTTTTGGAGAAAGGGACATTCGATACTCACACAATGAAAACATTTCGTTAAAATAAATTTATTATAAATTGGTTGACAATATCAAGAGCATACATTCGCTTTTAAATCGTTAATAACTATACGAATACATAAACATTTACATATCAGTTTAGATCATTTAAAAAAAGAAAACAGACCATTTGGCAGATTTCACATCTGCATAGTTAAGACAAATGTTTAAATGGCTTTTAAACAAAACTTACTCTTTAAGACATTTTAGTCTTAAAAGCAGAGCTGTATCATTAGCGTTATTACCATCTAGTGTCTGTTATTTGTATCTAACTTACATAAATATAACAATAACATAAATATGCTGAAAGCACGAGCTTGATCAATAGAGTAACTATCTGATATACATTCAACAATAATAATGAAAGAACATTTAAAAGCCTTAAATAATTTATACTGTGTGTTATAACCAATTTTGTATCAAATTCTTTATCAACTTGTGACATATCTATCGGTGTTATTTTCTCAACGCGTTTTTTTTTGTAGACAAATAATGTTAAGTCGTTTAAACACTTATTCTTTGAAGTACTCTGTCAGAGAAATTATTTGCCTAAAGTGAAATGCAATACAACCTTGGTGAATCAAATGTTATTATCAGTTGTATTAAATTTAAAACAGTTGTATTAAATTTAAAACGATCATTTTTCTTGAATATCAATTGTTATTTGCTCCAATTTTCACAATTGCTTTTGTATTTGTCCCGTCATTTATTTACATCGAGTATCGTATGACCTAGTCCTGACCACAAGGTAATTTCAAACAATCTAGTATGTTACACTTAACTTGTTTTCAGGTATTTAAAACGATATTAGTAGGCACTATAAAATAATTAATGCCAAATTAAGAAAAAAAGATACAAACAAATTTGTCCGAATCTTAAATTAAACTACTAGATGCCCGAGCTCTCGCGGATTCACCGTACACATAGAATAAGTGGAGAGCAACATATTGTTTTAAGCAAATAATTTACCGCAGACAACAGTCGACATATTTTCAAAAAGGGCACCCATCGCTTAAATCTTTCGAAGAAATTGAATAATTCCAAATTAAATATTACATCACGTCACTTTGTTTTGCACGAGAATAAAAAATGGGCATTACTTTACTATTCTCTATTCAAGATATTGGTTTAAACAATATTTATTGAGCTATTCATATACATCATGTAAGCAATATAATACAATAACAAAGAAAATAGCTACTTATGACGAAATATGCTGAACATAAGGACTGCACAAGTGTAAATTAACAGAATTGAGAAAAAGCTCGAAGCTTATACTATGTCTCTCTTCTGTCATTTGGAAATGCTGCTGATAAGGTGTAAAAAAGGAGAATATAACTACAATGTACATATTGTCGAAGCAATGACTAGCGAATACAATAAGTACATATAAGAATACAGTATGGGAATGAAAAAGGATAAAGGAAATAATACACAAATGAAATAAGATGATGTAGATCGCGCAAGAAAGCAGAAAAAAAGAGATAAAAGTGACAGAGTTATCGCAACTTGAGAAAGTAACGATAAGAAAGGGAACGGTTGCGGGGAGGGGCATCGTTAGCAGGACTAGGTCTGTTCATGATAGGATGTAGTGTTAAAATCTATGACTATCTCGGATGAAAGACTGAACATGTTTGAATATAAGTGATTTTTCTTCGTATGATCCATCTTTGACACCGAAGAGAAGTAGTTGTAAAGATATGGGTTGAAAACTAGAAAGATTGTCAAATAGGATTGCTCTTTTTTCATTATAAGTTGGGCAAATGAAGAAAAAGTGGTATGTGTCTTCAATCCCTACACATTAGCAATATGGACTTCCCGATATGTTTTTCGCGTACAAATGTTCATTTTAGTTGCTGCAATGCATTCGCAATCTTGCGTGAAGAACATTCAGCGTCCGCTCGCCGTCGTAGTAATGCATGGGGATTCTTTGCTTGTCTTTGTTAAGATTTGCTTTGAAGGTAGAGAGAGTAGGAGCACATCTAACAGATGAAGGTAGGGCGTTCCATAGGTTTATCGTTGATGGTAAGAAAGATCGGGAAAAAAGCTGTGATTTACATTGAATGCTGCGTATATTATCGGAATAACGAAGTGGATATGCCGTTGTTTCACCCACGCTAGAGGGGATGAGTGCAGACAAAACGGGGGTGATAGAGAATTAGCCGTTTCATTATATAAATTCTGAAGTGATGATAGACGTGTTCCACCACTAATTATTCTTGCTGCTTCCTGTTGAATTTTTTCAAGTTCTTTTTCATCCTGTGCGGTTATATTATCACAGACTACATCAGCGTATTCGAGAATTGGTCTAATAAATGTCGTATAAACAATTAAAAGGGACTTTCTATCGAGGGTAAACTTAAAAGATCTCATTAGATTTATTCTCTGCCATGATTTGTTCTTAATAGTTTCAATGTGGTCATGCCAGGAGCATGAGTTAGAAAAGTTCAGACCTAAATGTTTATGAGACGAAACCTCATTTATTGTGCAGTCGTTAAGGAAAATAGGGGGGTGGATCGGGCGGTTGGTTTTTCTTGATATTACTAATGACTCGGTTTTAGATATTCAAGATATTCGAAGCGATCATGTGACCATCGCCCAACACCAATTCATAAATATCGAATACGGTGATAGAAGGCCGTGCATCGTTCCATTTTCTTTGTTTGTGTGTTTTCAGTATTATACACAATAAAATGCGACACGAATAGGGTCTTTTTATTATTGGTAGTATCGGTATATAAAGTCTGATAAGCTAATAATACATGATAATGCGGCTGGGCCATGGGTTATAATGTTTGAAAATATGTAACAAATGTGTTGAAGTTTGTGCTCGTACTTATGAGTTGAATTTAGAAAGATCAATTATATACAGTAATACTTAATATATTATTACAACCCAATGCCGACACAAAAACACCGTTTACACAATTCAGAAATGCCTTGGAATAGACTGCAGGTAACATACGTGTCTCATTTCGAAACAAATAGTTCAGGAAAGCTGAATGTTTTATGTATTGTGTAAATGTAAAGAATTTTTGGCGTTATTAAGTATATGAAAATCGCAATATTTGGTATTTTGAGCTCCAGTTTTGAATTAGAAGCACTTACATAATATTTATGAAGTTTAACGACCAGAAAGTGGACTCATTTAACGCAAATCATGCATTAAACGGTCTTTAGTTTAACCAGTTTTGTGGTCAGTTACAATGACTTTGATGTTTAAGATTAAATGAATAATTGGTTGTCTTTTTATATACATTTGGGTATATCAAACTCATTGGATTTCATTTTGAATGCCTTTTTTAATTACGCTCATTCCGATATCAATTAGTGTGAATAAGGCAAGCACATTTATTATACATGTCCAATTATTTCGCAAAGATTTACGTATAAATGTCAAAGACCACCGTACGTCATAATATAGTATTGGAATCTTCACTTTACTTTGCTGCATATAACTAGCAGTATATTCAATTTGCCTTTATTTCACAAGTATATTATATCAGATACATCATTCTTTGTGAACTACCTTCATAGTAATAAATTTTGATTACTTCCCCAATATGTATAATGTAAAGGGGCCTTTTTCAATTAATGTCGTAACAAGATGTCATTAAATGTATTAACTACAACGTTTGAATGTTTGAAATTATTAGAAATAGCAATTATATAAGGGAAGAGAGTTGATAAAAAAAGGTGTGATTTCGAAGGGTTTTTATCCCTAGTCATTTGGTCAAAAATCAATTGCGCTTACAACTCGCCCATGCCTGTTCTATTTCTCTGTTGCTTATTTTACAGCTATATAAGTTTTGCACGTATTTTTCAAAAGAAAGCTTCAACGAATGCTCAAATAGATACAACAAATATTTTAAAACTATTCTTCGCTTTAAATGTTTTTCACTGTTTGTATAAATTGTGTACATTTTTATAATTTGTGGACACAAATCAAACAAGAGGACCATGATGGTCCTGGAGTCGCTCACCTATTTCACACGGCACCTGGTAACAAAGGGTCATAACTCCTTCATACCGGTAAATTGTCCAATTAAAATGAAAATTGAGTGGACACAAGTAGGGCACCGATAGGTCATTCTGTAGTAATAATGTGAAAATCCTCTAAGTAGTTTCAGAGGAGTTGTGATAACAAGATTTTCTCCCTATATCTTCTATAAAGTTAAAAGTAACAAAGGGCCATAACTCCTTCAAAAATTGTCCGATCAAAATGACAATCAGGTGGATACATCTAGGGTACCCATAGATCATCCTATTTGTGAAAGGAAATATCGACGATACAGCAATATATCGATTTATGGGTGTTTGGTGCTATGACTCGCTTAAAATAAGTTATAAAAATACATTAACTCTTGGCTATTATGTTTAAAAACCTAAATATAACTGCATTATTCTTAAGTTGTTAGATGTAATGTACATGTACAGGGTAAATTAAATAGTGTTATTAAAATAATGAAATTGTGTCATAATATAGTGGAATCTATATAAAAACAAAGAACAGCCTGCTTTATGTTAAAATTTCAACCTGTGAGGTAATTAGATAAACGATACTCAATATTTCAAAATTGATATTGAAAACGAATCGGCAATTGCATATCGTTGATATATTGTCGAAATCGATTACATCCCTACTAAAAACATACCATGAACATATTATTGCAAGCATAACAAGGGCTGTTTGTAAAACATGCATGCCCCTATATCGGCTATAAGTTGTAGTAGCAGCCATTGTGTGAATACGTTTTTTGTCACTGTGGGTGGTGGTGGTGGTGGTGGTGGTGGTGGTGGTGGTGGTGGTGGTGGTGGTGGTGGTGGTGGTGGTGGTGGTGGTGGTGGTGGTGGTGGTGGTGGTGGTGGTGGTGGTGGTGGTGGTGGTGGTGGTGGTGGTGGTGGTGGTGGTGGTGGTGGTGGTGGTGGTGGTGGTGGTGGTGGTGGTGGTGGTGGTGGTGGTGGTGGTGGTGGTGGTGGTGGTGGTGGTGGTGGTGGTGGTGGTGGTGGTGGTGGTGGTGGTGGTGGTGGTGGTGGTGGTGGTGGTGGTGGTGGTGGTGGTGGTGGTGGTGGTGGTGGTGGTGGTGGTGGTGGTGGTGGTGGTGGTGGTGGTGGTGGTGGTGGTGGTGGTGGTGGTGGTGGTGGTGGTGGTGGTGGTGGTGGTGGTGGTGGTGGTGGTGGTGGTGGTGGTGGTGGTGGTGGTGGTGGTGGTGGTGGTGGTGGTGGTGGTGGTGGTGGTGGTGGTGGTGGTGGTGGTGGTGGTGGTGGTGGTGGTGGTGGTGGTGGTGGTGGTGGTGGTGGTGGTGGTGGTGGTGGTGGTGGTGGTGGTGGTGGTGGTGGTGGTGGTGGTGGTGGTGGTGGTGGTGGTGGTGGTGGTGGTGGTGGTGGTGGTGGTGGTGGTGGTGGTGGTGGTGGTGGTGGTGGTGGTGCCTTAATTTCATTTTTGCCCGATGTTTATTGATACAATGCATTACAAAAATGTAGTTAGCCTTACATTTGGTAAAATTTATATAAATTACAAGGGAGGCAACTGCTGTAACAAAAAGAACATGCATAAACGGTAGGTTGTTTCCCTTGTTTGAACCATGCTAAATCCTGCCTATTTCCAGTAACTGTGACCTTCACCTGTGACCTTGACCTTTGACCAAGTGACCTCAAAATCAATAGGGGTCATCTGCGAGTCATGATCAATGTTCCTATGAAGTTTCATGATCCTAGGCACAAGCGTTCTTGAGTTATCGTCTGAAAACCACCTGGTGGACGGACCGACCGACACATGCAAAGTTCAACGAGCTCCTGCGGCCATGTTTTTTGACGAATCAAATTTCTTTGAACAACTTTTTCAGGGGAGCCTTCAAAGGTCATCCCTGTGAAATTTTTTGAAAATCTGATGAGCGGTTTCTGACAAGAAGATTTTTTAAGGTTTTTACCATATATGGTCATGGCGGCCATCATGGTGATGTGATCAAATTTTTTTTAACAATTCTTTTGTCCCATGACCTAGGGATGCTCCACATGAAATTTAGTTGAAATTGGCTCAATGGTTTAGTAGAAGAAGATGTTTACAAATTGTTTACAGACGGACAGACGGACGGACAGACGGACGGACGGACGGACGGACGCCGGATGGTGAGTGATCACAATAGCTCACCCTGAGCTATCGCTCAGGTGAGCTAAAAACAACACGAGACTTTGTCATTTTGAGGATTTGTAAACAAGTCCTTATAAATGTTACCACCAAATCGTCGACGAAACCACTTTATTTACGTCATGATGAATTGATGTGATTAATTCCTTCAGAATTACTCTAGTTAATAGCAGTTCACAACTGGTAACTGTATGTGACTTGTGTCCAATATACCTGTGTGCATTCATCACACTTCCGATCACAAGTTTACTAAAGAGAAAACAACACGATTGTTTGAAAAATCGTGATGACTTATCAGAACCCAAAAGGACGGCGTGGAAATATAACTGCACTAGAGGTAAAAGATGTAAAAAAGTAGATGCTAAAAGATCACTTGCCTATAATTGCCTAGCTTAGCTGTTATTACTTCTACAGAGTTGTGAAGGTTCGGAAATAGTTTTGCCCTTGCCTTGTTTATTTGAAGTTTAATCAAGGCATATTTATTTATAGGAAGATCAGCACAGCAAGTCGTGTGCTAGAATACCGCTAATACAACACACTGACGCATACTTGACCAACCACAATGGCCATTTTTCTCCTTTTGCTTTTGTTATCCAATAGATGAAACTTTTGATAGGACTCATACTTTATATTTTAAAGATCTCTGGTATGACTTAATGCCAGAAGCTCCTAGCGTGCGATACTCTATTAACTAGTTTATCATCCTCCGTACGTTTTTTTTCTCGCATATTCGAATACTTGACAGCTTACACCGCTATTGTGAACATGCGAAATGACGTGAACATCACGATCGGAATGGAATCTTTAAATTGGACAAGCAAGACGAACCATACAAACGAAATTGCTAAAGCCATGGACTTAGAGGCGACGTTGCTTAATTTAACCCCGGAGGTTCATAGACACGGTATGACAGCTTACATCGCCCTAGCTAAGCTTCTCGGACTCCCGGGAAATGTCCGCGTCGTTGTTGTGCATAGACGAATAAACACACCGACAGCGACTGACTGGGTGGTGTTCTATCTTGCAGTCCGTGACATTTGCTCGTTGGCCTTGTGTGGACCGTCATTTATTCTTATGATCACGAACATTTGGAATTACATAATGCCATCAATTCTCTGCAGTTTTCATCTGATGATGTTGCACACATCTTTCATAGCTTCGACTTCTCTTATCACTGCTTCCGCCGTTGTTCGTCGGTCCATAATGCTCACCAATCGGGAACCAATTTCAGCAAGGACATCTAAATTATTCGGAGCATGTGTGATAGTATTTTCCAGCGGCCTCGGATCGCCTTCAATAATTCTGAACAAGAAAACACCGTCTGGATTCTACTACTTTGACAAACAAAAGGCTCAATAACAAATTATAGTATACGGTGTGTACCTGCTTATTATACTTTTATTCAATGCGATAACGTGCGTATGTTATCTGAACATCATCCCGAAGATCCGCAAACCTTCATGGGTTTCACAAACGCAATTTGACAACATAAACGATGCTTTCCGTAGGACGCGACGGGCTGCAATCAAAGCTACAATATGCTGGCACTGGTTTCCGGGTTGTTTGTCAGCTCTACAGCGGTTCCGCATATCTTGGAAACAATCCTAAATGCCTCAAACCACAACGTCGGCGTCGTTATGAATATCTTCATTTTTGTCATCGCTCACATGCCTTTAACGAATAACTGCCAATCCGCTAATTTATTTGTGGATGAACAGTCGCGTTAGGAATCGCGTTCGCATTATGTTTGAAAGATCGAGAAGAAAGACAGTTCATTCACTACAATCACCAAAAATTAGTGAATATTCTATTTAGGACTGAAGATATTCAAGAGAAGTAAACACACATGTGTTACCAATTTAAGAAGATGCTACATGAATGTACGTGAATGATATAAATACACTGTATAAAATAAATCACAAGTATTGAATATACATTTATATACACGTCCATTTTTAATGTGATGTAGGGATAACACATGCAAATATATGTATATTTTTAATTTTAACAATATTGTTTTAAATATGAAAAGGACTTATTCACAGATATTTGTATTTTTGAGAAATATCAATTAATTATTATAATCAAAAAAGATATATAACAAAAATGTTCTTGCCTTTGAGTTATAATGTGGAACCTATAGAAGCGAACGCTTACGCGCTTCAAATTCACAAGTCGACCAGTCTTTTAATATGAATGTAAGTTTAAACAATTTATCGGTATTACACATTTTTGCAAATGTTCGATGACAAGCGTTACACAGGTTTTTTTCCAAAGTCAATTGATGATAATTATTAAAAGAAATATATATTTGTTTAAACATATGTCCTAGTTATGAGAAGTATTTTGATAGTTTGAATATAAGATATACATTATTTTATAAATCAATGAAATTGCTTTTTGAATTGTTTTTCAAACCTGTGAACACATCTCGAAAAACTAAGCTAAATGTTGTAATTGCTATAAACTGCTATTGTCATCGCGCCCACCGACTGCCCAATCAACACTGCTCAAATAAAAAAGTGTAACACGATGAGTTTGACGCATCTACACCGTATGCTGCTGCTTCGAAAAAATTACAATTTCAGCCTTGTCCACCTCTAGGAAGGGGGTGATCTTAAGAAGAATAGGATTGACAGCGGCTGAGGTTGTGATTTTAATTATACTTTTGACAACATCTTAAAAGCTGATGTCAACCTAGACGAAAAAACCATTAATTTTATTTCAAACTCACGGAACAATCAATCAGATTTATTGTATTGCGGCCACATGGTCCGACGGACAAAGACTGTCGGAGTAATTGAATAAGCGTTTTATGTAAACAAAACTAGTGGGCGGAGCGATCGCTTATTTTGCGACTGGTCAATTATTAAAGCATTTAAAGATTCGATTCAATAATCTTTCTCAAATCAAATGCAAAGCATGATGGAGGTTGTAGGCTATCCAATCGGATCGAGTGTATTGCGAATGACAACCCGGTACTGCGCAACGAAACCAACATGTTACGAGACTGAGTGACGGACCTGGAAAACCAGATGCAAGCAATACAGCAGGCGTAATAATGTTCGAATCTTTGGAGTCTCGGAAAGCTCAGATTCATATGAATGCACGGATAACGTTTTTTTTAACTTGTGCAAGACTCTTGGCGCTGATGTTTCTATCAATGAAATTGATCGGTCACATATAACCGGTAAACGCGGCGGACGAAAACCTCGCCCTAAGTTAAGTTTACCAGCTACAGGGCCAGACAACAGACACAAAATGTGTACCAAACGACTTGACCTAAAGTCACGCAGCGGGCATGACGGAATCTTCATTAACGCAGACCTAACACACCACCGTTCGCAGCTGCTTTTCGTCGGATGGCGAAACAACCATCAAACACATTGGAAGTGAATCAGAACTTGATAAATACAAACTCATGTAAATATAGTGCTATACTTTTTGATCAGTTTATATTCAATCCGCTGTTGAGCCTTTTGTATGCACGTAGATAACGTTGTTTTGTGTTTATGTACACATTATTTGATTATTGGCTTACGATAGCAAGTCCCGTCATCATGTGTCACCGTTTGCCTTTAATTAAACGAACCCTGAAAAAATTGTTAACTAGAGCCTTAAGCAAATATTCCTGAATTTAAAAAAGAAATTGAAATTTTAATTTCGTTAAGTAGAAATATTTGCGTAAAATGTTTTATACATATTTACTTTTTAAATCTCAGCAAAAGTAAATAATTTGTATTTTTCATAAGTTCACTTTATCATAATATGATACTGTTATTGTCTCTCCAATTGACCTTTATTTGATGCACGGAGATCATGATTTCCTGTAGTTTTTTATTTTAATTCCTTAGCTTGCGAAGACGCGACTTGAGTTGTAAATCTCGATATCTCCTTGCACCGTATGCTTATAAGTAAACCAACGCTGAGGGGAAAAAAAAGGAAAAGTACACTTGATACGAATTGAAATGGCAGTCGTTTAAAATATGCGTGCAGCTTATTATATATGCATATACCATTTTTCATTTGACTTTAGCATTATCATTTGCTTCTTAATAACATATTGACATGTTTGCCTTTGTTTCTTATGTATATTGCATACATTAAAATAATTGCCTTTGTTTCCTATGTACATTGTATATATAATAATAGTATACTATGTATTTGTAGTAAACCAAAGGTGCATTACATTGATTACTAAACACGTGGTGATTTTTTCTCGAATAAGGAAAAGTACACCAAATACTGTATCTAGTATTGCCATAAATACCTACAAAATACTACATCCATTAATATAATACTCTCTTATAATAGTGTCTTGGTTGTAAATATTAAGTTATGCAAGGAGTGTAAAAACTGGGTAAAAATACAATGTGTAGATTCAGGCTTGATTAAATGACAACTCAAATTGTAATTTCTTACTGATGGCAACTTTATATTTCTTGATCAATTACATGTGTGTGTTGTTTTTGTATTTCGTGTCAATGTTTAAATGTGTTTATTACACTCTGGGACTATAACTTTCGTGTTTGCAGCTAGACTCTCTTCATAGTGTTATGATTGTTGTTGCAATATTAATACACTGTATGCTAAATGTCTTATAATTATTAAAATGTACTGCATCGCATAAGTCTATGATTGAATAGACTTGTGCAATGATGCATCTTTACTTATTTAACATTGGATTCTATGTATGGGCCTGCGCTTTTGCAAACATGTTGTTGTTGTTCGTTGGAGTATATGTCAGGTTAATTGCTACTGTACTGTTTATTGTAGACAGTAGACCGGTTATTTTTATTTACTATATTTCTACAGTATGCTTAATATACTACACATCTTAATATATGTAAGCGTGTATGGTTTTGTTAACTATGATCGTTATGCAGTGACTTTCTAGAATTTGGCGCACACACTTTTTATTGTACTTTTGAAGTATCTCTTTATCATGTTCGCAGTAATACACACAACACAATATTACTTATCACGACAATGTTACCAAACATATCAGCATCATTTCTTTGCCATTTTGTCTTTCTATTTTCTAATCTCTCTCACATCTTAAGTTCTGATGCAGTTCTGTAGCCACCGGCGTAATCGAATCTTAACATCAGCCTTGACTTAAAATATACGTATGGTCAAATGCAACACACATGTCAGCGTTTATGTTCTTTTTCGTATTCCTTGGAGCATATCCTTATGCTGTACACTAAACATAGACCAGAAAACGCTGACATGATTGTATATAGATCATCAGCTATTTGTCCAATACTGCTACACTTATTATTTGCATGTCACTTATGGCTAAATGTTTCTTTACAAATTCATATTTACAAATCAATGAATATAACTAAGTGTCGAACACCAATGTAAACGCATTTTGTTAGGGGAAAAGATACATACTGATATTCGTTTTCTCACAAATCTTTTCAAGTGCTTCCTCTTTGTTGTAGCATGATTTTGGTCCTCTATAGTCTTATAACAATCAGGTGATATACATCCAAATCCAGGGCCTACTTTTTTCCGATCAATCTTTTAACACAGATTAAAACTATTCAACAACCTTTTAACAACTCTTCAGAAACAAACCACTTAAGTTTTGTGCATTACATTATTCAAAGACTGCTGCAAAAAATAGATATTTTTTACACAGGTTCATTTGATTTTGACATAATTGGCTTTACTGAAACATGGTTAAATGATCCTATTCCATCAACTGATCTCCTCTTCGACGGCTTCCATCAACCTTTTCGCAAGGATCGCCCAGACTCACATGTTGCAATATACGTCTCTTATATTCTTTTAATTTGCGACTTTAATGGCTACACATCAAATTTACCCGATTACAACGACCTCGATAACTTCTTTTCTCAACACTTTCAAATTGATGAAGGTACGATGAACGCGTGTAGCCCATCACAAATATTGACCCAACTAGGAATCCCACTCCATCGTAATTCACAATGTAATAAAACCAATAAAACGGGACATAAACTACTAGAAATGTGCAAGTTTAATAACTTAATTATTATGAATGGTCGCTTTGGTAAGGACTTAAATATTGGGAAACATACATTGGAGAAATACCTCGGTGATTGATTATGCCCTATCGTCCACCAACGTACTTAATAAAGTAAACTAGTTCGAAATAATTGACGTTGACGGACTTTTATCAGATGGTCATAGCCTGTTATCCATCACAGTTAATTTACCCTTTGATGTAACCCTAACCCCGATCCCAGAAACAAACACTAAAAACACACCCCGCCCCCTAAATGGAATCCTTAAACAAAACAATTTTGTTTCTTATATAGAAAATACAGAAATAAATGCAATACAGGAATTGTTGAATAATCGTCGAAATAACGACATACAAACATTCTTAAAAAAAAATACCAATTAAATCTTAAATGTCTTCCTACAGTCTGCGCGTCAATCGTTCCCTCACCAAATTAATAAACAAAGACGTAAGACTTCTCATTTAAAAGCGACACCAAAACTATGGTTTGGGCCTCAATGTCACAAGGCACGATATAAATACAATCACGCTCGTAAACCTTACCAATCTCACAAATCCACAATAAATAAACATAACCTAGATTCGGCCAGCCGCCACTATAAACACGTGCTCAATACGTATATAAATAAACATAAATATACTGTAGAAAATAAGTTACGGTCAATGAATGCCTCAAACCCCAAAGAATATTGGAAACTTTTATACAATAAAAATAAAAGTAAAAAGGAAAGGGAAAGCCCGACACTATCGAATACTTTTTTACATTCTTTAAAGATACTAACTCACCTATACACCCAGATATATTGACACCAGACCCGGATGAACATGGTACACCGGAAACATACAATGTCGAAGCCTTGAATACACCTATCACCTGCAACGAAATAAATAAAATGATTATAAATTTAAAGAATGGAAAAGCGCCATCACCAATTGACAATGTTTTAAATGAATTCATTGAGAACACTTCTTTCAAAATGCTCTTAATATATTGCAGTCTTTTCAACACAATTTTAGACAACGGAATCTTACCTGAAGCTTGGTTAATCGGTGCAATAAAACCCATATTTAAAAATAAAGGATCTAAGCTTGATCCTTACAATAACATACCGATTACAATTTTAAGTTGTTTAGGCAAGCTTTTTACAGCTGTAATTAACAAACGAATAAACACTTTTCTAGAAGACAATAACTTACTTCATGAAAACCAAGCTGGATTTCGCTCAGGTTATTCAATTTGCGACAATATATTTACATTTTATATGCTTATTAAAAAATTAAGGGCCGCTAAAAGAAAATTATTCTGTTCATTCATAGATTTGTCGGCTTCATTTGATTCTATCTGGAAAACAGGTCTGTGGCAAAAAAAAATACTTAAAATTGGAATACAAGGTAAAATATTCACCATTATCACAAAGTTGTATTCTTATATTAAAACCTGTGTTTCTCTCAATGGTGAACTATCGCAAATGCTTTTTAGTACTTTAGGAGTGAGACAAGGAGAAAAGCTATCTCATATACTTTTCTCTATGTACATGCATGATCTTGATGCTTTCTTACAACAAACGTGTAATGGAATAAGTCTAGAAGTTAATATAAATGATGCAATCCACTCTACTAAAATTACTTATCTTGCTATATGCAGATGACACCATAATCCTCGGTAAAAATGAAGAAGAATTCCAAAATAAACTGAATAGCTTTTATAACTACTGTAAGACTTGGAAATTAAATGTCAATAATTCCAGAACTAAAACTATGGTTTTTGGAACAACTTTACCTCCAAATATACATTTTACATACTTAACCAATTGCTCGAAACAGTCAAAGAATACAAATATCTAGGTGTCTTTTTCTCTTCATCTGGAAGTTTTTTTTAAATTGTAGAAAATATCTCGTAGAACAAGCCAACAAGGCAATGTTCCACGTATTCACTAAAATAAATAATCTTAATTTACCAATTGACCTGCAAATCAAATTATTTGACCAAACTATAGTCCTTATTTTGACATATGGTTGTGAGGTCTGGGGATATGAGAATCTAGACATAATCAAACATGTCCACTGTTCTTTCCTATGAAGAATCATTAACGTAAAAAAATCTACGCCAAGATATTGCTTATATGCAGAACTTGGAAGATACCCGCTTGATATAATTATAAAAACAAGAATAATAAGGTTTTGGAACAAGATAATAACGAGTTAACACACTAAATTTTCCTTTTTGATGTATAAATTTATGATAAATTCACATATAAACAATAAATGGACTAACTATATTTCCAGCATCTTAAACTCTACTGGCCTTTCATTTTCATGGTTACAGCAAGAGAACATTTCGACGAATAACATACATACGCAAGTCAAGACAACTTTAACTGATCAGTTAATCCAGTGTTGGAATGCGCAGATACAATGTTCATCTAAAGGCAAAATGTATGGATTATTTAAAAATAATACCAACTTTGAACATTATCTTACAGCCCTTCCTCAATCACTACGATTAAGTATGCTGCATTTCCGCACCGGCAACCGTCTATTCCCAGTCGAATCTGGTCGCTTTTCTCAAAACTTCATTTCTCACGAGAATCGAAAATGTAACATCTGTAATACAAACGATATTGGGACGAAATGCATTACCTTTTATTATGTCCTCACTTCAAAAAAAAGAGAACAAAATTGATCCCTTCTAATTATACGCTTCGCCCAAACGTCATTAAAGTCCATGCTTAAATGTGCACTAACAATCCTGGCACACTTTAAAACACAGCTTTATTTATGAAACACTTAATCAATGCCTTTCGGCGCTCGTAGATTAAATAGTAGCATACCTAAAGACACAGTATTTCATTTGAGAAGTATACCTCTAATACTCTAGAATTAATGACCTACATAATAAAATAAAAATTACCACGCCAAGGCGCACGAAATAATCCAATTGCCATTGTTAAAAGTTCCACTCTATTACGTTAACAAACAGTCCAACTAATCCATCAATGAAATTTAACGCTTCACTGCCTCATCATGTTTAACACCCGTCAATGAAATATCAGTTATCGCTTCTAACGACAATCCCCACAGCACAGGGGCACCATAAAGGGTTGTATGCTTACTATCGTTTAAATTTTATGAACTGAAATTCCTGAAAAACGTCTAACCGAACTATTTAATCGCTTAATAGTTCCCCTACGGTTACCCTCCCTCATTTTACTTTCGAAGGGAGAGTACTCTATTTATACTAGGAAGACCTACTTACGTTCAACCATAATCACATTATGAAATGGATATTGCAAAAGTTCAAACTCACTACTTGAATGCATGTACATGTATTTATTAAACACAGGAAACTTCACGTAAAATAAACTGATTTTGTAGAACTATGAACACTGTCTAATGTTAAGTGTAATCGTAATATGTGCTCTTCCTAGCTGTATAATCACCACTATCATCATCATCATGATCATCACCATCGTCGTCATCTCGATCATCACCATGATTACTAGTATCATCATTATTAGTATTATTATCATTATAAGCATCGTTGTTGTTGTTGTTACTATTATTAAAAGTATTATTATAATTAACGCTGTTGTTGTAAATCATAAATCCTACGTTTTAATATGGAGCGTATCCTCATCAATATTTCACCACTAACTAACTGTTAACTATTTAATGTTGTTGTTGGTGTTACTTTTGCTAGAAGTACTATTATAACAAATTTTGTTGTTGGTAATCATTATTTATTATTTTGTAATCAGAGCGAATTTACATACGTTCTTAACTATTAATTATTTAACACCTATGGGTTCAAAACCCAAATTTTCTTTTTCTTGTTTACAATATATTGTTTAAATAACATTTATGTTACTGACCCTCTACTGAAAAAAATAATTTTACATAACAACCACTTTCCCAATCGATCTACTATGATGTATCGTATATAATACTGTTTGTTTGATATCAGTGTAATTATCTTATACATAAGCTCACATGTTATTACAAAATGTCATTGTTGTGTAACCTGTGAAAACGAATAAAGTTCTGTTCTGTTCTGTTATTGAACATATTTCTTGAAAATGTAGACATGATCTTAAATCTTTCTCTCAAAAAAAGTCCATTCTGGTGGCGTTATATAGACAACCTAGTGCGGATAGATTATGCACGAATTCCATCGAAGATTCTATAGGTCTAGCAAGAGAAACACGAATACACGATATTATTATTATTACAGGTTATTTTAATATAAATGCTCTCGTCGAACCATCGGCACGACAAATTAACGTTTTATGTCTCCAATATGATCTTACGCAACCTATGAACTAACACATTATACTGAGCAATCATCTTCCATAATTGACTTAATCTTTGTGAGAATACTTTATTTTAGGGATGCAAGAGGTTAACCGGTTAACCGGTTAACCTACCGAACGACCAGTTAACCGGTTACATTTTNAAAGCGTTTCGGTTAACCGGTTAATAACCGGTTACGGCAAAAGGTTAACCGGTTACTGATTTTTGTAACCTCTTGCATCCCTACTTTATTTCTCTCTGGAATAGGTGGACCCTTTTTAGATCAAACTATTCGGTACCACTGTCCAGTTTTTGTTACATTGAAATTTACAAAACCCAAATGCAAAACCTTTTTTGTTCGACATATCTGGGGCTACGACATTGGGGATTATTCCAAATTACGACAATTAATGACAGACACTCGTTGGGATCTACTAAAATCCGGAAATATTGATTTATACGCTGAAAATAGTACCAAAACAATATTACAAATTGCAAGTAATTGTATTCCTAACAAAAATGTCTTTATACGTGATCTTCCATGGATTAACAATATCATAAAGAAAAAAAAATCGGCAACGAACACGTCTATACCATACAGCCAAACAATAGAATACTGATAATCACTGGTCAAATTTCCGTCGTGTCAGAAATGAGGTTGTTTTACTTATACGTTATTTAAAAAAACAACGAATATTTCAGAAATATTGCGAATACAATTAAGTCTTCTACACATTGAGCCTATGACTGGTGGAAGACGCTCCGAACATTTATCCCAGCTAGCACTAAATATTCAAGTGCATATCTTTACGATGATCAAACAAGTACCATTTCAGCGGATGACAGTTGTAAAGCTGATATGTTAAACAAGTATTTTGCAAGCCAGTGCTCCATTGACGAAAACAATCACGATCTCCTATCTTTGCACAACGAAAACGATAACATTCGTCATTCTATTCGTATCACACATGAGGAAGTCATTGGCTTAATAAAATGTATTAAGTTTGGAAAAGCTTCCGTTCCTGACGGCATAGACAGTCGAGTTCTATAAGAGGCAATGTATCAGTTAAGTTATCCATTGTGCGATTTGTTTAACTTTTGTCTACATTCATGCAAAATGCCTTCTTGTTGGAAAATTGCAAATGTGTGCCCGGTTTTCAAAAAGGGTGATCCTGCCCTATCGTCTTACTATCGACTTATATCACTCCTAAATACTACTGAGAAGGTCTATGAGAGATTATTACACAGACACATGTTTAACTTTCTAAATGCGAATTCATTCTTTTCGCCCATTCAATCTGGTTTCTTGTCTGGTGATTTGTCTGTAAATCAACTAACATATATTAATTATACATTTTGCAGAGCCCTAGACAATGGCTAAGAGGTCAGAGTAGTATTTGTTTCATATAAGCAAAGCTTTTGATAGAGGCTGGCACACAGGTGAATTATTCAATCTGCAACAAGCAGGCATCGGATAAATTAATTATCTTTCAATCAAGGCTCGATTTTAGGCTCGTTCATGTTTCTAGTGTATATAAATGATATTATTACTGATATACAATCACACATTCATCTGTTTGCAGATGATACCAGTCTTTTTATGGTCGCATGCTCACCAAACGAAACTGCAGCCGTTTTGCAATCAGATGTTGTTAAAATCTCTAGGTGGGCGGATAAATGGTTACTAAGCTTTAACCAATCAAAATCTGAATCGATGTTAATATCTAGATAAATAAACAAACCTTCTTACCCGTCATTGACTATTCAGAATGTTAATATACCGATTGTTAATGTCCATAAACATGTAGGTGTATTTATGTCTGATGACTGTACTTGGCATGCACATATATCCTTTGTAAAGAAAAAATCATGGAAACGAGTCCATATTATGCGTCGATTGAAAACAATTCTTGATAAAAAACGCTCGAGAAAATATACTTTTCTTTTTTAAGACCAATTCTTGAATATTCATACACTGTTTTTGATAATTGAACACAGTATGAAAAAAATCCATAATGAAGCCGCGCAAATTACATCTGGATGCACACGTTTAGTCTCATTAGACGACCTTTTCAATAAGCTTGGTTGGGAAATCATCAGCCAACGGAGACGCAAACACAAATTAATATTAATGTATTAAATATATTCCACCAATGTCCCAAACTACATTCAATCTCTCTTGCCCCAACAGTTGGATCACGTAACAATTACTCTCTACGAAATTCATCACATCTACACACAATTCAAGCCCAACCATCACTCTATTCAAGTTATTTCTTACCATCTACTGTATCTGAATTGAATTATCTTCCCGACGACATCAAACATGCTGAAAAGCTCTATTCCTTCAAAAGACATATTAACATTGATCGACCAATTCCTAATCCTTTATTTTTTCATTCGCAAAATGTATCGCCCTAAATGATCATCTCTTTAGACGCAACATAATTACATATTTTCTATGTCTCTGTACACTCGATAAAACCACGTCACACTTATTTTTTGAATGCATTTAGTATAAACATATTCGTGGTTTACTTATTTACACAATATCCATTTATTCTGCCCCATGCATTGAAACTATTCTATATGGAGACGAAACTAGTGACTACATAACCAATACTAAAATAGCTGATGCAGTCCACAAATTTATTATAAAATCAAGCGATTTGATACGTAAATATGCTACAGAACGACTCACAAACTTTTTTTTCCCTTTCGACCAAACAAATCCCCACAAACGTCTTCTTTCTGTTCTTTCCTAATTTCAGTCTTTTTTACTTTCAATTTATAAAAAAATGTCAACCTGTTATTTGTATTGTGCAAATGAAACTCTATAATTGGAGCTTTTCAGTCTAACCATGCGATGAATTTCGCCTAATATAGCCAATTATGCCCGATAACATGCAACTCTTTATATAGCAAAGGAGAAGAACGATATTAGACTTTGTCTTCCATTCTAATCCTTTCGGACATGAATATATGTTTAATGTTGTATGATATTCTATGTATAAATGATGTTTACTTGTTTGAATAAATATATTTACACTAAAGTCTGCCTAAAGTCAATTTTGTATTTTATGACAACGTATGCCAAGAAATTGCCCCCATTCAAACAATCATTATGCATTCATATAAAACTTGAGCAGTATATATATAAATATTTATAACTTAAAAACATTAATTATATGACCTCTAAACCGTTTCAGTTTTTTATGACAACGGATAACAGGAAATTGACTTCCATCGAACTCTCATAGTGAATTTATTAAAACAAAATGAAATGAAAATAATTATCATACCGCATGCACGGCATGAGCTAACTGATATCGTGCAGTCAGAGACGACCAACAAATAAACATAATGCTGAATCGTTACTAGTAACTTGATGTTAATATTCAATGCTTTTAGACGGAATATCTTGTAGGTTTTATGTTGCTCGCCCCTTTGTTTAAGTGGCGACCGCAGTGCTTTATTAAAAGTGTTTCATTATTAAATTACTTAGCTTTTACATGTATTGTTTAATTCGCTAAACATGTTCTTATATTTGGAACGTATCGATTGACATATACTTCTTTCTCGATATTGATGGCGCGTCCAATTATAAAAAATGATTTAAATCAGCCATGGTTTCAAACCAAACGGCTTTCTCGATTTTTAATTGTCAACGAGGCAGTAAATAACATAGTGTATGACTACCCAAATGCTGCAATCAAAATGAAATTCTATCTATGTAGGACAATATCTGAATCACGTAGCTACACTTACCGTTCTAAGTAGAATAATGAGTGCTTCTACAGCAGGGGAACTACATTCACAGCTTTAATGAACATATGAATTTTGTGTAAATACGCTGATGTAAAATAGAACGCATGCAAAATAGGTATCCACGGATTATTGGGCAAGGATAAGTTCATTTTTGTTAGTTATACAAATGCATATGATATGTTCAGACCTAAATTATGTGTCGAATAAATGTTCATTAGGATCTCCGATTAGCTGTTTACCCATTAGATGATTTAAGGAAGAGAGGGTCGGGACGAAGCAAATTGGGTTCGATACTATGTGTGGTAACTTGACGAATTATTCTTTAATAAAGTAGTGTCTGCTTTCTAGTCCAACTTGTTGACGCTCTCAAATATTAAGCTACTTTTTATATGGGTAATATTTGGAGCGTACAACGGGGGAAAAACCAAAATTATGGTGGAAAGATTTCCTTCTTTGTCTATATTGTTGCGCAAGTATTTTGTGCGCAATATTTAAGCCCCGTTATCAGACAGTTAATATCAACGGATTGCACTAATATTTACATACCTGTGTAGATAATTCATTTCTCGATAATGTTCCATAAGAATTATGTAATGGCACATTGAATTTTGCACGCCTGAGGAATTTAAATCGAACCACTATTCAAATTTTCAAAATCTCTCGATTCTGTCGCTGTGTAGATTTTTATCGTCAACGCAGCCTCGATGTAAACCATGTGGTTTATATGTGAAGAATAAACGGCGGAAAACACAGCTTGCGTTCGTCTGTTGTGAGCGCAGAGCGTTATATAGTAAAGCGATGCTATTATACTTTTCTGGATTAATTGAGCATTGTTTTTTGTCTTTAGTAAAAATTACAAATTTGCAAGTTCTAAATAAAAAAATGAAATAGATTACATCTTTTATTTGTATACGGTACATAAATAATAGTGATACAGATCGTACAGTGTACCGTCCTATGTAAATTACGCGTACACGTTACACCGAACTGCCTTCTTCTGATTGGTTGATATTTAAATCTGTTTCATAACATGGCGAGGGGTCAGTGATTGTATTGCGATTTAAGCAGAAGTTTGAAAAATGTATGACTTTTTAACTTCAATTTAACGATATTTGAGGTAAAAATTGACTTTTAAACTACAACTTTATGAGTTGGTAATGTTGTTCTGCAATTGTATGCAATTTGATGAACATTTAAACTTTCTGGTTTCCACCATGTTATTGGTCCTTGGCCGATAAGACGTTTCACAGAATTTAGCCCATATAAAAAGTATCTCTAAATTTTGTGCACGTCATATAAATAAAACTATCTGATTTCCTGCTTATTTTATTATTTAGTCAATATTAAACGTAAATACTCATTTCCAACTAGAGAAGTGTGTCTTCATGTTCGAGTCAGTATCTTGGTCAACTATATAGTCATACGTATTAAACTTATAATTTATTTAAAATAATCGTTTTCTCGGTTTCCCTGACATTTTATTGACTTTAAATGCATCATGTTCTACAATGTTATCTAAACATATTCTTGCACATTAACACTATATACGGAAGCAAATTCGGACCAAGATACAAACGACAAAGTTCTTAACACAGTATCGTCAGTTTGCACACCATAAAACGACGGCTACAAACGGAAAGAATCTAATTGATATCATAGAATGCAGACAAGAAGAAGTTGCAAAGCATTGTTTCAACCCGTTTTGCAATAAACCCGTTTTGCAATAATTGTATCGCAGAACGGGTTCGAGTTTCTTATTGCGATGTGAAATGTTTATGACAACTCGTTTTGCAATGAACCGGTTTTGCAATAAATTCAGCACACATGTATTAATTAATTCCAATAGATTGGGAATAAAGAAAATAAATTCTCAAATTTCGTATTAAAGGATTTTTTTTTCAAAACAAGTCAGAGGTTTTAGATTCGTCTGAAAAATAAATGACATTCAAAGTGATCAATTTCATGAGTAAATGTGATTAACCAAACACAGAATGTGTAAAGAAAATGATTTCACCCAATTTTATACTTAAGTGAAGAAAACCCGGAAATGCAGTAATTTTAATTGCAGAACGCGTACAGTGTCTTATTGCAATTTGATATTTGTATAACAACCCGTTTTGCAATAAATTCATTACACATGTACTAATTGATTCATATTGATTGGAAACTGTAAAAAACAAAGTCTAAAAATGTCGTATTAAGGGATTATCTTTAAAAGAAAAGACATAAGTATAAATGTCGAAGAAAACAAAACAAAAACATTAAATACGACATTTATTCTTTTGAACGTGTCCAATCAATGTGAATATATTAATATATGTGTGATGATTTTATTGCAAAACAGGTTTATTGCAAAACGTCTTGTTAAAAACATTTCACATTACAATAAGACACTCGAATACTGAAAACTTAACAATATCTTTGATCTAAGTGTGATATACCCGCTTGCAGCAGCAGTACATGGAATATATACGGCTGCTAACTCTCGGGTATATGTTCCATAGACCGCTGCTTGTTGGGGTCTATCATATACGTAGGGAATGCGTTTTATTTTTCTAATAATCCATGGACTATGACCACTATGTATTCTCTGACTCGCATACGGAATTATTATCGCTCTCCTGCGTCAATTTGATGATACGTTTATTCTTCTTTTGATATGGAAAATGAACAAATAAAAGATGTCGACGGTTGTGTAATTATTAAACTTGCATACATAGCTCGGTTGTTGGTGCAATAGTGTTTAAGAGTGTATGGTTTATTAATCGCGTTATAACCTATAGGTTAGAAAGACTTCACTAGTATTTGTTTAAAGTGAGTCCCATCTGGCATATTATAATTTATATTAGCACCAACTTAGTATGAAGAGATTGGTAGGTTAAAAGTTCATACTGTATAGGCAATCCGGCATTCTGTCGTTGGTCATCAACATATATACACATATCAGAAGTTAATTCCTTAGTCAGCGCGAGGCTGTTATTGAAATCTATATCTTGTTTTTGTATTAAAAATTCCGTTAGTACCATGTGTAAGGTTATATTTAATGATAAATTAAAATTATTGTTTTAAGATCATTTGCACATAAATCATGTTACTTGAATTGATCAGCAGGTGGTTTATTAAGATAATGGTTTTGGACAAAGCAAATGTTAGCTTTCGGCATAATACTGAAACATATTGTTTTTATATCAAACAATATATTAAACAAAATAAGATCTAGATTTCTGCCATTTTTTATTGTCGTTTATACAAGTAAAACCAAACTAGATATTAACTTTTCAAGCATAAATATTTAAAACAAAGATAATTTCTGGCCGTTTTCATTTGCTTATTTGATTTTCCAGATTAAAACAAAATTGCAATAACTTTACAAATGTAAGTATAACTGTTATTATAACCATATATTTCATTTTTGAAATTTCATTTCTTTAAATGGTGATAGTTGTTGTTACGCGGCATAGCATGTACATGTCTCCATATAACACTGATTTCAGGCATAAAACGAATACAATCCATACATATGCGCAACATAATACAATAAAAACTAGAAACACTCGGGAGATAAATATTGTAAACATCACTTACTCTTTTATTCTCCAGTTTTACTCATTTAGAGTAAACAAAACGCTGTAAAAAGCATTGAAGGAACATTTGCATATTGTTCAGAACTGTAAATCGCTATATATTTTGGTTGAAATCAGTTTATATATACGTTCTGTTTAATTTATCCCATTTACTCATTACATTTGTCACTTTAAATGTCTTTTAACTTTTGGTCGAATCTTACACCTCTGTCTTATTTTGAAACAAAAAATCCTTAAATGCGATATTCAAGACTTTCATGTCAAAGTTTCCAATCTATTGGAATCTATTAGTACATGCGCGATAAGTTTATTACAAAACTGATTTTTTGAAAAACGGGTTGTTACAAAACAAAAAAACAACAAATAGCAAATAGCAATATATCATTGCAACCAGTTTTGCAATACAATTATTGTATTGTTTTTTTTTTATTCACATCAGTTTGACATTGTTTGAAATCACTTTCTATACACATTCTGAAGTGTTTTATCACAATTACTCGTGAAATTGATCACTTGTTATTGTTTTCTTCGACACGTATACTGATATCTTATTTTGAAAAGATAATTCCTAAATACGACATGTTTTAGACTTTGCTTTCACAGTTTCCAATTTGAATCAATAAGTAAATGTGTGATGAGTGTATTGCAAAACGGGTTGAAATAAAATATAAAATTGCAATCAGACACTGCGACGCGTTTTGTAATAAAATTACTGCATTTCCGGGTTATCTTCACTTTAGTATAAAATTGGTTGAACTGACTTCTATACACATATTGTGTTGTTGAATCACATTTACTAATGACATTGATCACTTTCAATGTCTTTTTTTGGGGGTCGAATCTTACAACTCTGTCTTGTTTTGAAAAGAAATCCTGAAATACGACATATGATACTTTCTTTTCAAAGTTTCAAATCAATTGGAATTAATTAATACATGTGTAATGATTTTATTGCAAAACGGGTTGTTATACAATTTGCACATTGCAATAAGACACCCAAACCCGTTTTGCAATACAATTATTGCAACTACTTGTTTGATGATTGTATTGCAAAACGGGTTTATTGCAAAACGGGTTGTTATACAAGTATCACATTGCAATAAGACACTCTAACCCGTTCTGCAATTTAATTATTGCAAAACGGGTTTATTGCAAAACGTTTTGTAACAAAGCCTAAATACAATGTGCTCATCAATTAAATTTGTTACGAACATTGTGTTTGCTCTTGCAAAGTTTATATATANTATATATATATAGTATACATTCCCCGTATAGTGGGGTTTCGATACAGTTATGTGATGAAGATATAAAACCTTGTTGCGGTGGTGTTTGTACATATGCCATATTACGCCAAGCAACAGGCCATGTCAGACTAAGTTGAATAATCTGTACATGTTTTGTTGTATTTTAATATGTCAATACCGCTATTGGTGTTCATATTATTATAGTTGTTATAGTAGAAATAAGGTATTGCTGAACGAAATACTTTTTCTAGATTCAAATTCTATACGATAATACTATGTCATCAAATAATCAATATGACTATAATAATAATAACACAATTTTTGATGGACTAAAGTTTACTTACCATATAATATATTAATATTAATACCAGTTCAGAAACTTAAAAATATATATCTTTTTTTAAATAAAAGTAATACTAATACTATTAGTACTCTACCCATCGTCCTTCGTTTGTTGTCCACGAGGGACAGTTGATACACCACATCGGCATATTGCATGAGTAGTTTTTACAATCAATTTAAGGACAAACTCTAAGTGACATTATGAGGACATTATTGGCAAAAGATAAAGCTTTGACTATGTTTTGCAAAAAAGTTCACTTTATAAGGACAAATACGTTTTTCTTATTTTGCGCCGTTTTCTGCTCACTAGTGATTATATTGAAGTAAAAATCATGGTGTTTGTATTGCAATGGGATGCTCCATTTGTTCGTTAAACAACTGATTATTTTGAAATGTTGTGGCATCAACGGTGTTCCAAGACAGACTTAGAGAATGAGAATTTTAAGTAGATTATAAAAGGAATAACTGATTTAGTTACCACACAGGAATGGTCTGATATCTGACTGGGATATGTAAAGGTAAATAATTATTAAACAGCATCTAAATTATTCGTTTTTTACATAGCATACTACGCAAGGAACATGTTTATAATGTAACAAATCGCTTGTATCTCAAACAAACTGTTGTGCTCCGCTACACAGCCACTAGAAATAACTTCAATCTTTAGAGCGGATATTAACAAAGGCAGGTTTATTGCTCACATATCCTCAGTAATGTATT
Source organism: Dreissena rostriformis (assembly GCA_007657795.1). NCBI lineage: Eukaryota > Metazoa > Mollusca > Bivalvia > Myida > Dreissenidae > Dreissena > Dreissena rostriformis. The sequence continues at coordinate 23,677 of VMBQ01003582.1, read as the reverse complement.
GCTACATTATCTTTAAAGGATTTGCTTTCATAATGAGTTGGATTTTAAAGGTTGTTGTCTGGACAATTTTGCAAGAACAAAATAAATAGATAATACTGTTTGTGTAAAAGTGCCTCAGTGAAGCAATCGTGTACCTTTATGAAACATACTGATGTGTCCCTGATTAAAGTCACATACGACATGTTGATTAAAAACTCACGAGTTCCTGAGTAAACCCCAGAGTACCTAGTAAATTCACTCAATACCAGTGTTCAACCTACTTCAGAGTACCTGAGTAAAGTCACTCAATATCAGTGTTCAACCTACTCCAGAGTGCCCGAAAAAAGTCAGTGTTCAACATTCTCCAGAGTGCCTAATTTAAGTCACATAATATATGTGTTCCACATTCTCCAGAGCGCCTGATTAAAGTCACATAAGACATATGTTCAAATGCTCCAGAGTGCCTAATTTAGGTCACAAAATACATGTGTTCAACATTCTCCATATTGCCTGATTTAAGTCAATTAAGACATGTGTTCAAAATTCTCCAGAGTTCCTAATTTAAGTCACATGGTAAATACAGTTGTGCCATATATGTGTTTTACATTACTTCAGATTTGCCTGATTTAAGTCACATACATGAGACATGTGTTCAATATTCTCCAAAGAGTGTGATTAAAGTCCCATATGACATGTGTTCAACATTCTCCATAGTGACTCATTTAACTCACATAAGACATTTGTTCAACATTTTACAGAGTGTCTGATTTAAGTCTCATAAGACGTTGTTAATATTCTCCAGAGTGCCTGAGTTGAGTCACATAAGACAAGTGTTCAACATTCTCAATAAGTCCTGATTTAAGTCACATACGACATGTGTTCAACATTCTCCATAGTGCCTGATTTAAGTCACAAAAGACATGTGTGCAACATTTTCCATAATGCCCGATTTAAGTCACATAAAGCGTGTTCAACATTCTGTAGAGTGCCTGAGTTAAGTCACATAAGACATATGTTCAACATTATCAATAATGCCTGATTTAAGTAACATACGCCATGTGTTCAACATTCTCCACAATACCTGATCTAAGTCACACACTCCATGTGTTCAACATTCTCCAAAGTGCCTGCTTTGAGTCACATGACGCATGTGTTAAACATCCTCAATAGCGCCTGATTCAAGTCACATAAGACATATGCTCAACATTCTCCAGAGTGCCTGATTAAAGTCACATACGATATGTGTTCAACAGTCGCCATAATGCCTGATTTAAGTCACATGAGACATTGTTCAGCATTCTCCACACTTTCTGAGTTAAGTCACATAAAACATGTGTTCAATATTCTCCATAGTGCCTGATTTAAGACACAAAAGAAATGTGTTCAACATTTTCCAGAGTTCCTGATTTAAGTTACATAAGACATGTGTTCAACATTCTCCAGATTGCCTGATTTAAGATACATACGACAAGAGTTCAACATTCTCTAGAGTGCCTGAGTTATGACACATAAGACGTGGGTTAAACATTCTCCAGAGTGACCCATATAACTCACATACGACATTTTTTCAACATCCTCCAGAGTGTCTCAGTTAAGTCACATACAACATGTGTTCAACATTTTTCATAGTGCCTGATTTAAGACACAAAAGAAAGATGTTCAACATTCTCCAGAGTGCCTGATTTATGTCACATAAGACAAGTGTCAAATACTCTCCAGAGTGCCTGAGGTAAGTGACATTGAACATGTGCTCAACATTCTCAAGAGTTTCTGATTTAATTCACATAAGAAATGTGTTGAACATTATCCAGAGTGCCTTATTTAGGTCACAAAATACATGTGTTCATTATTCTCAATATTGCCTGATTTAAGTCAATTAAGACATGTGTTCAAAATTATCCAGAGTTCCTAATTTAAGTCACATGGTACATGTTTTCAACATTCTCCATAGTGCCTGATTAAATTCACATAAGACATGTGTTAAACATTCTCCAGAGCGCCTGATTGAAGTCACATACTACATGTGTTGAATAATCTCAAGAGTGCCTAATTTAAGTCATATAATAAATGTGTTCAACATTCTCCATATTGCCTGATTTAAGTAACATACTACATTTGTTCAATTTTCTCCATAGTGCCTGATTTATGTCACATGGTACATGTGTTCAACATTCTCCATATTGATTCATTTAAGTCACATACTACATGTGTTCAATATTATCAATAGTGCCTGATTTATGTTACATGGTACATGTGTTCAACATTCTCCAGATCGCCTGATTTAATTCACATAAGACGTGTGTTCAATATTATCAATAGTGCCTGATTTATGTTACATGGTACATGTGTTCAACATTCTCCAGATTGCCTGATTTAAGTCACATAAGACATGTGTTCAACATTCTCCAGAGTGCATAATTTAAGTCACATAATACTTGTGTTCAACATTCTCAGTATTGATTGATTTAAGTAACATGGTACATGTGTTCAACATGCTCCATATTGCCTGATTTAAGTCACATAAGATATGTGTTGAATATTCTCAAGAGTGCCTTATTTAAGTCACATAATAAAAGTGTTCAACTTTCTCCATATTGCCTGATTTAATTAACATACTATATGTGTTCAATATTATCAATAGTGCCTGATTTATGTTACATGGTACATGTGTTCAACATGCTCCAGATTGCCTGATTTAAGTCACATAAGACATGTGTTCAACATTCTCCAGAGTGCATAATTTAAGTCACAAAATACTTGTGTTCAACATTCTCAGTATTTATTGATTTAAGTCACATGGTACATGTGTTCTACATTCTCCATAGTACCTGGTTTAATTCACATATGACATGTGGACAAAACTCTCCAGAGTGCCTGATTTAAGTCACATACTTCATATGTTCAACATTATCAAGAGGGCCTTATTGAAGTCACATAATACATGTGTTCAACATTCTCCATATTGCCTGATTAAAGTAACATGCTACATGTGTTCAACATTCTCCACCGTGCCTGAGTTAAGTCACATAAGAAATGTGTTCAACATTCTTCAGAGTGCCTGATTTAAGTCACATACTACATGTGTTCAATTTTCTCCATAGTGCCTTATTTATGTCACATGGTACATGTGTTCAACATTCTCCAGATAGCCTGATTTAAGTCACATCAGACATGTGTTCAACATTCTACAGAGTGCCTAATTTAAGTCATATAATACTTGTGTTCAACATTCTCCATATTGATTGATTTAAGTCACATGCTACATGTGTTCAACATTATCCATATTGCCTGATTTAAGTTACATACTACATGTGTTCAACATTCTCCATAGTGCCTGATTAAAGTCAGATGGTACATGTGTTCAACATTCTCCAGATTGCCTGAGTTAAGTCACATAAGACATGTGTTCAACATTCTCCAGCGTGCATAATTTAAGCCACTTAATACTTGTGTTCAACATTCTCAATATTGATTGATTTAAGTCACATGGTACATGTGTTCGACATTCTCCATAGTGCATGATTTAATCCACATAAGACATATGGAAATTATTCTCCGTAGTGCCTGATATAAGTAACATAAGATATGTGTTGATTATTCTCAAGAGTGCATAATTTAAGTCACATAATCAATGTGTTCAACATTCTCCATATTGCCTGATTTAAGTAACATACTATATGTGTTCAATATTCTCCATAGTGCCTGATTGATGTCACATGGTACATGTGTTCAACCTTCTCCAGATTGCCTGATTTAAGCCACATAAGACATGTGTTCAGCATTCTCCAGAGTGCCTGATTTAAGTCACATAAGATATGTGTTCAACATTCTCAAGAGTGCCTAATTTAAGTCACATACTACATGTGTTCAACATTCTCCAAAGTGCCTGATTTAATTCACATATAACATGTTTTCAACATTCTCAAAAGTACCTCATTGAAGCAACATACTACATTAGTTCAACATTCTCCATTGTGCCTGATTTAATTCACATAATACAGGTGTTCAATATTCTCAAGAGTACCTAATTGAACTCACATAATACAATTGTTCAACATTCTCCATATTGCCTGATTTAAGTAACATGCTACATATGTTCACCATTCTCCATATTGCCTGATTTAAGTAACATACTACATGTGTTCAATATTCTCCATATTGCCTGATTTAAAGGTCAATTTTAACACTTTTGGAAACTTTATAATATTAAAGATAATTGTTTGTGATGCGGAATAAAACTATTTGCAACAATTAGACGTTACGCCTTATGCCATAAATCACCACGTAACTCGTCCAATAACGCGCAGTTTTCTAAAAGTTGGACTGACTTACCTCCCTTGCTGTGACGTCAGACATGAACATCCGCTATTTTTAACATGCGTTATTTATGCCGAGACGATCAACTTCATTGCTATAATATCACTACTTTTATGTAAAATTATGGACTTTTTTTGACGAATCTGATCATTATGAAGATGAACTGCATGAAATTAGACCGTATATGTACAGTACACGCCATTTTATCGATTTAAAAAACCCGATTATACCAGACTCCTTTTCCCAAAATGGCTGGAAAAAGCCCTGAAATGTTTGTTATTAGATTGTTTATCATCTATCCAAATGATTGTGTTCTTTCTTTGTAAATAAATGCAAGTGAACGAAATCGTATTATTGTAATACATAACTTAGCCTGTAACAATAATTATAATCATTTGCACCCATCGATGTAATTACATCGATGCTCTAACTGTTCATCGCGCATGTTTGTTCTAGTTCGTAATCTTTTCCACTTGCATAGTGCAAATGTAAAGTTCAATAAAAATTTCAGACGACAGAAAACACACTACCGTATTTTTCAGGGTAAAAGACGCGACTTTTTTTCCAAATGTTCTTATTTATAGACAAAAATGAAAAACAGAATATCCGAGCTTTTGCCAAAAATGCGCGAGTGATAATCATTGGCGGTAATTTTATTGCCTCTAAATGACCCCCATGTTACTAGCAATCGATAATTTAATTGGTTTATTGCAGTTGTATGACTTTGTTATGCCTACCACACTTATCCGTATGTGTAGTCCTCAGCGTTAAAATCGTTGTCAGTTACTTAAGAGACTGATGATAGCAACCGGGTGTAATCTCCTGGAAATCGTGCTTTTCACGCATTATATTATCAAAATAATGCTTCGACACGGAAAGCGTTTTAACAAATTAATATTGAATTCATTACAAATATAATACAAATATAAATGTTTTGTTGAATTTCCCCAATAAGAATACCAATGTGTAATCCGAACACACACTTCTGATTGTTTTATGTAAACGCGACGTTTACAAAATCCAGCGTCAAATATACAGTCCTCAAGTATATTTCGTGTTTTTCCTTTGTTCATTTGGCGCGAAAATTATGCGGTTATGTACAACATCTCGCTAAACGCATGGAAAGAGTGAGTGTATTATTTTTTTATAAAAACTTGGTAGCGCAGAGAACTTTTAGATCTGTTGATTTCGGTTAAAAGTTTCGTTGGTCTTTTAAACACAATTATATCACGAATAATATGAAATGGAAATTNGAATAGGGGAAGGGAGAGGGCTTGTTAGAATGGGAAGGAGTGTGGTGGAGACCGGGTTGACTAGCCCGTTCTGACTAGCGGCCGGGAAGCAGCCTTCAGTTCCGGTTCTGCTATTCCTTGTACAAAGACGTATTACGATCTCCTTTGAAAGCCAAGAATATCCTGGGCGAATCTGAGCGCAAGTGACCCAAGACAGCGACGAAACGTAAGAACAGACATTATTCTATTGTCTAGTCTACAATACTGGCTACCATAACTTTAAATGTCGCTTTTTTATGATTTTTGACTGGCGTACAGGTCTGTCAAGACTATATAAACTGTTCGCTGAAGTTTCTTTAGCTAGCCTCATTGGCATATACTACAAGCTTTGTAAAAAGGTTGCAATTTTTTTGGTTTGACTACTATGTCCATGTTGCGTAGATAATTGCACTTTTATATTACTACGCGATCATCAAATAGTAGTTTCACTTTTTTGTATCATTAAGAAAGCCCAAAATATAACTTTATCAACTGAGGTTTTAACATCTCTTTAAAACATCAACATTACCAAACTTCATGTTTATTTTTGTTTTTCTTCACTTCTCAATATTACTTCACTCCATATTTCACTTCTCGCGGGTCGGGCGCACGATAGCTTTTCCTCATCCATTTATTTCTTTCACTGGGGAAATACATAATGTACACTGACATAGGTGTGTACAGGATGAGGATAGGTGTGTTCTACTTCCTTACAATGAAATGCAAAGGGTTTCAACAAATGAATATGTTCGAGTTAGTTTGCAGGCTAGCAATTCTTATTCTTAGAGGAGGCGATGTCCATCTAAATCCTGGACCCGACAACTCTTTTGATATGTCTTCTTCATCTATGGGTACTTCTTTTTCATCTTCAATATCTGACGCATTTGCACATAATCTTAAAATTGTCCATTGTTCAGAGCTTCCTCACCAAGAAAGATATTCTATATGCTGACCTTAATAATTTTGATATTATAGTCTTTACTGAAACTTGGCTCAGTTCAATAGTTGACACTGCCGACTTACTTTTTCCTTCTTATCATACGCCGATTACACGGGATAGACGTAACGATCCCCATGGGAGAATTCTTGTTTACATAAAAGCTTATCTCTTTGCCATTGAGCGACCTGACCTACAAATAGACGATCTAGAATGTCTATGGGTTGAATTACGTATCAAGGGAAGGCGTCTTTTATTTGGATCTTTCTATAGACCACCTAACTCTAGTCCTTATATACTAGGATGCATTAACGATTTGATCTTACTAGCCGTTGACACCGGTATTTAAAACATTGTTATCACAGGTGATTTTAACCTCGATATGAATAAGCCACAGTGTAGGATCAAAATAGACTCTCTTCCTTTGCAGTACAATCTCACACAGATTATTATCGAACCTACTCATTTTACTAAAACCTCGAATTCTCTTCTTGACCTTTTTATGTTAACATCTTCATTGACAGTGCTAAAGAGTGGCGTCGGAGAACCTTTTCTTAACCAAAAAGTGCGGTTTCATTGTCCAGTCTACTGCGTCATAAACTTCAATAGAAAAGTTGGGTAAAATTTTAAACGTAAAATATGGAAATACAAAGATGGAGACTACACCTAACTAAGACAACTTGTGCAGAACTTTGATTGGAACACTTGCTGCGATAATAATATTAACATATATACCTTAAATTATACACGTCAACTTATCTGTTTCTGCGAAACTACTATCCCATCGAAAGTAGTTACAATAAGAACAGATGATCCTCCATGGCCACATAATAATATTCGAAAGGAAATCCGACGCCGCAAACGAGGTTACAAAAAGGCCAAGGTTTTCTAATTTAGACCGTCACTGGAACATTTATCGCCAACAACGTAATATTGTAAATTATCTTGTCAAATCAGCAAAAAAAGTTCACTTTGATAATCTTGCTAAACAAATACGTGAAAATCAACACATCTCATCCGACTTCTGGAAAATACTAAAAGAAATCACAAATAAAAACACCTCACATAACGAGTTGCCTCCCTTAATTCACAATGGTACCATATATGAGTCACCCCTTGATGAAGCGAATATCCTGAATGCCTTATTCCAATCTCAATCCACTTTAATTATACCCAGTACGCATATGCACAACTTACGTTCCCAAGAGTCAGATTGTCCCGTCTTTCAAGATGTTATCATTTCCCGTCAAGATGTCTTAGATTCCATAAAAGTTGTGAAAACGGGAAAGGCATCAGGACCGGACCAAATAAATATTCAAGTCTTAAATCAAATTGCATCTGAGATTGCATGTCCACTAAAAAATCTTTTGTTTTGTTCCATCAGTACTGGAAGGGTTCCACTGAGCTGGAAAGAAGCATTTGTCTGTGCACTTCACAAAACGTCTGATCCTCAGGATAATGGAAATTATAGACCGATCTCCCTTTTAAGCGTTTTAAGTAAATGTCTGGAGAGAATTCTCCACAAATATATTTTTAACCATTTAAGGGCTACCGACTTTATAACCCCATTTCAATCAGGTTTCATACCAAAAGATTCCACTGTCAACCAATTAGTCTCGGTATATCACTCCTTTTGTAAAGCCCTTGACGAAGGTAAAGAGGTTAGAGCCGTATTTTGTGACATTTCTAAGGCATTTGATAGAGTTTGGCATGAAGGACTTATTCACAAGCTCCGACTAAGTGGTATCTCGGGCAATCTTCTAAATTAATCTTGGCTAAACGACTACCAACATGAGAGGAGCCAGTGTGTTGTAATCTCCGGCTGCCAATCCGACCCACTAGCCATAAATGCTGGTGTTCCTCAAGGGTCTATCTTAGGGCCCCTCCTCTTTCTTATATACATCAACGACATTGTACGAGATATTCACTGTCCAATTCGCCTATTTGCAGACGATACTACGCTATATATAATCGTCGACAACCCGATTGATGCGGCTAATCTTCTTAACTCTGATCTTGCAAAAATCCATTCCTGGGCTGATAAGTGGTTGGTTACCTTCAATCCATCCAAAACCGAATCCTTAGTAATGTCTAGAAAAGTCAACCGCCCAATCCACCCCCTTCTTTTTCTCAACGACTGTCAAATCACTGAGGTTTCGTCTCATAAACATCTCGGCTTAAATTTTTCTGATTCATGTTCCTGGCATGACCATATTGAATCAATCAAGAAGAAAGCAATTTAATGCGAACGTTTAAGTTTAGGCTCGATAGAAAGTCTCTTCTATTGATATACACATCATTTATCAGACCAATTCTTGAATATGCTGATGTAGTCTGGGATAACATTACTACACAAGATGAAATAGAACTTGAAAAGATTCAACAGGACGCAGCAAGAATAATTAGCGGGGGAACACGTTTAGCATCCTTACAGAATCTTTATAATGAAACAGCTCTTGAACCATTAAAAAATAGGAGAACAAAACATAAACTTACTAATTTCTATAAAATGTAAAATTCAATATCACCCCCCTATTTGTGCACACCTATCCCCTCTAGCGTTGGTGAAAGATCGGCTTATCCACTTCGTAATTCTAACAATATTCGCAGCATTCAATGTAAATCACAACTTTTTTCACGATCTTTCCTACCATCAACTATAAACTTATGGAACAATCTACCGGAATCTGTAAGAACAGCTCCTTCTCTCTCAGCTTTCAAAGCAAATCTAAACAAAGATAAAAAAAAAATTCCCCAGCATTACTACGATGGAGAGCGGCAGTCTAATGTTCTACATGCACGTTTACGAATGCACTGTAGCAGCTTAAATGAACATTTGTATGCGAAAAATATTGTACAAAGTCCATATTGTCAATGTGGTGAGATTGAAGATACATATCA
>VMBQ01003581.1:66094-99192 GCA_007657795.1 Dreissena rostriformis | reverse complement strand
TTTAAAACTTTAAATTTCTCAAAAATACTCTCTCCGATTTAAAACACGTCTTTCCGCGCCATATCACGTGACATCCAATCCAATATAACAAAACAAAAATAAATTAACTGCAAAGATAACTCAATGAAATGCGTTGACAATTACTAATGCATTCTTTGTTCATGTTATACAATCGGTCAACATTGAACAATTATCCACCGGTTGTCGTTTAGAAACTCTTTAGAACAACATATTTGAGCTATTTCATCTGACTAAACAAAACAAAAAGTTTATAACATCGCAAAGAAATGATTCTAAACGCGTACACAATTATTTGTTTATTCATGTGTTTGTTTGATCCTGACAATTTCCTAATGAAGTAGTGGTTATCTCGCTGTATCTGAATATTTAAATAGAAACAGCGTATCAGCAAATAGTAATTTTCATTGCAGTATGAGTTATTTTTATTTAAGGGTTATTTGTTAGATGCATGATATATCATTTTTTAAATACAAAATCAATAGCATTTTGTTCTTTTCATTAGGCGGTGTACACATTTTTGTTTAAATCTATGTAATGAAAGGACTAACCTCTGTAAATATATTATAGAAACATTTGTAGAATTTGCGTGTTGACATTCCATACACTTGGCGAGAAAATAACGAATTGGAAGAATAACTATTTAATGCGGTTGCGCCTTGTCGGCGTGGTATTGGCTCATATGTTATAGAGATTAGTTCCTTTTAGTGGCTCGTGGTGCGGCGAACTCGTTCTTAATTAAACCATATTCGGCCGTTGTACTTTTAAGATATAATTCAATAAGCAGGCATCAGCAACAACATAAACAGCTACTTACTACAATATATTCATTCGATCCCATTTGATGCTATCGAGCTAAATTCAAACCAAACATTCAAATGCTCATGTCAAGCCGACATCTAAACATCAATATATCCAATATTCATAGATTACGTCTTCAACAAACAGTGGAATCTTTTGATCAAATGTGAGGAAGTAACATTATGCTTGACGCGAAAGTTTGGACGTTTCCCGCTTACCTATTAGTAATCCATTATATCAAGACATTAAGCGTCCAACATAAACAGTACGAGGTAGAATAGACATGGTATACATGGATACATCAAGTGTTTAGGCAATATAAATGGATACATCAAGTGTTTAGGCAATATAAATGGATACATCAAGGGTTTAGACAGTATAAATGAATACATCAAGTGTTTAGGCAATATAAATGGATACACCAAGTGTTTAGGCAATACAAATGGATACATCAAGTGTTTAGGCAATATAAATATAAATATCAAATGTTTAGGCAATATAAATGTATTCATCAAGTGTTTAAGCAATACAAATGGATACATCAAGTCTTTAGGCAATATACATGGATACATCAAGTGTTTAGGCAATATAAATGGATACATCAAGTGTTTAGACAATATGAATGGATGCATCAAGTGTTTAGGCAATATAAATGGATACATCAAGTATTAAGGCAATATAAATGGATAAATCAAGTGTTAAGGCAACATAAAAGGATACAGCAAGTGTTTAGGCAATATATATGGTTACATCAAGTGTTTATGCAATATAAATGGATAGATCAAGTCTTTAGTCAATACACATGGATACATCAAGTGTTTAGGCAAGTGTTTAGACAATATAAATTTATACATCAAGTGTTTAGGCAATATAAATGAATACATCAAGTGTTTAGGTAATATACATGGATACATCAATTGTTCAGGCAATATAAATGGATAAATCAATTGTTTAGACAATATAAATGGCTACATCAAGTGTTTAGGCAATATAAATGGATACATCAAGTGTTCAAACAATATAAATGGATACATCAAGTGTTTAGGCAATATAAATGGATACATCAAGTGTTTAGGTAATATAAATGGATGCATCAAGTGTTTAGGCAATATGAATGGATACATCAAGTGTTAAGACAATATAAATGGAAACATCAAGTGTTTAGGCAATATAAATGGATTCATCAAGTGTTCAGGCAATATAAATATATACATCAAGTGTTAGGCAATATAAATATATACATCAAGTGTTTAGGCAATATAAATTGATACATCAATTGTTTAGACAATATAAATGGATATATCAAGTGCTAAGACAATATAAATGCACTATCACAATAGTACACCTGGCATTAAGCGCAACTTGTCGCCCTATGCAGTCGTTTATGTACGTCTGTAAAATGTCGTGTGTGTGTGCTGCATGGTGGGTATTCGTATACTAAATTATGTGATCAGTATTACATGTTGAGAGGAAATGGTGTTTTTTCTATAAGACTTGCGGCCGATTCCCCATATAAAGACATGACACTTCATTTGATAACAAACAATAAATTATTCAATAGTATTAAACATTTAGACACCATATAATTTTGTCGCATGTATAAACTTATTATTTATTTCGAAATAAGTTTTATGTAATTTTAATACTTTAACATGCTTTACCATTTAATAATTAAATATACATATTTATTCGTGTATTTATTTATTTATTTATTTTATGCAAAAGTCGCGACTGTAGTTAATAACAAAGCAATTGTCCACATTTAATATCAGCCAATACAAAATAACAAAATATACGTGAAAAATACACGTGATATAGATTCAGTTCGGTGTATTATAAATAATACAAGTAAACCGGTTGCACCAACTTAAACGGGAATAGCAATATATGTCTGAAGAAGTTTAAATTTATATACAATTATGTGGTCATTTGTAATCAATTCATTTATTTATATTATATTTCAATTACTGTTATTTTGTTATGAATGTAATCTCTCGTTCAACCCTTATGTTATAAGAAGCTTATATATTTGTTTTGATATTGCATAACAGCTACTTATGCAATAAGTGAATATTCAATTTTCTTATAGCAGTGGAACGTTCACAGTTTGTGGGTTAATCTTAATAATTGTGCATGTGCAAGAATAAAAAATTGCAAAATTATTGAAAACTAACAAACTTGTTTTGGAAACATAATTAATATGAGCTTCATTATTTACAACAAAAAAAAAGTTTAATCCAAACCTTTACCTCGACTGCCTGAAATAATTCAATGATGGTGTGTAATAATTGCTTGTAGAATTAATCGTGACCTAGTTATGTCAATGAATGTTGTTGGATGGTATTTTTCCTGGAACACAAGACTGCCAGGAATGTTTGATAAATTAGGTGGTCTGCCTAGAATACAAATTACATCGTTCCTTACGTCAGTACTGTTTTTCTAGATACGTTGTTATTTCCACAGTAAAGGCATAAGGTCGTGTTGAAACTGCACTTCAATTCTCGTTCGATGATAATTCAAACGAAATTGATGGACGAAATAATATTGTACTGATTAAATACAATCGATAGCAATATTTTACATACCATATGCTAACACATTGAGTGTATTGTTATTAAATTAAGCTTGTTACGTCAATTATGCATTAGTATGCTCTGTTAAATTACTTAAATGTATAGCCTGATATATACTTAAATTATAGCATGTGGTTTTAAAATAAATGTTGATGTATTACATTTCATTAGATGATCGAAATTTAAGTTTTCCTGTCCAAATGTTAAAATTGGATTAACCTAAATGAGTGAAAGATTAAGTTATGATACTGCAAAACCATTTCAACAAAGACGATTTCCTAATTATTGAATATAGAACCGTAAATATTAGTATTATTGGCTTTACCCTGTAGTATCATATCTATATTTTTGGTAATCAAATAACGTTAGCTGTTCTACTATATATGTACTACGATGAGGGCTAAACATTATATGTATTATTCGAATGATTTGTATTGGAAAGCATATTGGTTCATGTACATTATTACACGGACAGACGAACATAATAACATTATATGGAAGTATGTACACAACTTATCCTCGTTGTTTTGCATTCATTGTTCACAGGCGGATGACCCACATTTTATTGTTGTTAAAGTGTTTGACAGAAATAACAATCCAAAGAGTACTATCGCGTGTGTTATTAATGTCACATTAAGTTTAACAGACATTCAGGGCAATCGTGTTTCCCTTAAATGTTTTACAGCATTAGTCGACTTGTCCAAGTTGTTAACATAACAATACCGCTTACTCAGTAATGTTCAATATCAGAAAGTTCAAGTAGAAAAAATAGCAATCAATGAGAGATAATTGGGTATTTATGTGACTTTAACGTTATGGTTATAATAAACACAGTTAATCAGTTATCAATCGACGAAAATATTACTCTGTTCATTGTTTGTTCGGTCAACACCGCAAAACAACTGTACTGACACAATGTGGGGTTTAGAGATGAGCGTGCTATTAATTAAACGGAATGTCAAAACATTCATGTACTGACAATCTCGTTATCCCAGATTATGCAACAATAAGCATTTTATTATCGGTATTTCAATAAATCTTAACCATTATATTGTGTTGTGTTGTGCGACTCAAACACAACGTTATTGCGTTATTTTCTATTGTTGCTATACTAGATATATACCAGTAATTAATATAATGTATCAATTCTTCTTACGTCTAAATAACAATCGTATATGTCATATTCCTTATTGCAGATATAACAAAAAAAATTGTGAGCTTCTTACCGAATAGGTAATCATACTTCTAAATTGATTTGTGTTTATGTACTTTGGTAATATGTGATGATAACACAATTGGTTTACGATCTGTGTTCATTACTTTGTCCGAAAAGTGAACCAATAATTGGTTATACGCATTGATCAAGCATTGTGTCCATGTTTAAACATATTGCGATTAATATACAAACAGACTTAATCACATTAGCCCTGCCAGTGCCTATCATTTGGTGTTTATATGTTAATGCTAATACTTCGTGTAATTCCCATTAAATTCCATAATAGGTGTACCAACCAACAAAATATAATACAATAATGAATCCATGTAATGATGATTAAAGTAGGTTATACTTAGCCTAAAGTGTGTCGCAATTTCGGCAATGACTGTGTAATAACCGCAACACCTAAATGCAAGTATATACATGTACAATCTAAACAAAACATAGTGATATATTTACTATACCACGTTATTATGTGTTAACGATTACAGTAGGATCTTCAAACAAGGCAGAGGAGAAGGTTGATTTCTGTATACACATAGTTATACATTATCCTCCACGTAAAGCAAGTCAATAAAAACGTATTGCTAAAGAGCATTTTTTTTTAATGTTCATCATATTTTTGAGACAACAGTTGTAAGCAATAGACTTAAAATGTGCTAAATCGTATTATGAGCATTGTATTAGTAGGTCCGAACACATGAATGCTGAGAGGTTTTAATGCACTGATTGAAGCAAATGTCACTTGCCATAAATATAAGTCCGGCAAATGGTTTACAAGAATTTAGCTCATGACATTTCTGACATTTTATCATTCCTAAATCGATTATATAAGCCAGATACTTAACCTAAACAATTAAGAATTTCCTACATAGGATACGGTACTTTAATTAAGTTCAGCAAAATGAGTAAGTTCGTTAACTATATATTTATACTTTATACACAACCATTTCCGTGTAAAGCGTGTTTATTAATTTTTTCTTAATATTTATGAACTTATTTTACTGTATTAGTCTGTTTCAGTGTTTGGTATGCACATTATACAACAATGTCAAGAAACAACCCGAAACATTAGCCATCTAAGTTTTAGAGTATTGAAGTTTCTAATCATTCGAGTAAATCATCGCACAGTTATTAGGGTGTTTAATTGCTTTACAACATATATAATACGTAATTAGAAATATGGCGTTATTTTCATGTGTATACAGCATTTAAATTGATCATGTTTTACGAAGAAGGCAAAATGAATAACAAAAAAACATTGCTAGAAATGCTATGCTTTGACATATTTCTAAACGCATATTTTCATATTGATTTCAATGTAACACTTGATCTTAATAAATGCAGTGTTCTCCAAGTACCTGAATCTTGAATACTTGAGTAAAAAAATACATTTAAGATAAGTATATTCATGACATTCAGTGACACGATAACCCCAGCTTTAATCATTGTTATTGTGATTATTACAGTGTTGTATGTGTTGTCCTGTTTTGCGCAGGTAATTCATCTCTTGCCTTACAAAAATACTGACGGATTTCAACAATCGTTTCTCACCTGTTTTCGTTTTGTAAAAAACAACACATACATATTGAAATAATGATAATCATTGTGTGAATCAATCCGGTATTCACATGTAGTCCAGTTAGAATCCACATAAAGCAAGTCATTGCAAAACATAACTGCAGTTGAACAATACTTCACTTTTAAGAGTTTAATTTTAAGCGGCCCAATACATAAGTGCGATATCAGTACATCAAGTATTATGCAACTTTTATTCTAGTACAATATGTTACGTACACACCCTTGCAATTGTGTTATAACAACGTTTCTGGTTGCCTCGTAAGCTTCCATACATTACTGACATTAAGCACGTGTTACTAATTACATACAAAGGTGTTGGGGTCATATTCAATATAAACACTACAATCTGCCCATCGTCCCATTCATCTGATAAAGGTACGAAGCTGTTTCATTGCATTCTACAAAACAAAATGTTCAATAGAAGTTATACTCATGTAATAGTTATTGAATTTAATTATGAACACTAAGTTGATAATATAATAGGAGATACAGTAAAGCCCATGTGCCTGGGACAGAAGTGTGAAATCAGCAAAGAAATCTTCACATGTTATATCACTTTTCTAAAGAAAATTTACCCAAATACTGCCATCCTAATTTAATAAAACGTTATGGAAACAAACATGCAATCATATCAATTATTACGCACATTAAGTTTCTTTTGTTTTATTAAAATAAACATTTATTCGACTTCTTTGCAATATGAAACAATTAGGTTATTGACTCTATTTAAGGTGTTTTCTTGGGAAATTAATACTTGTAATTATTAGAGGAAATTGTGATATTTTTCATGATGCAAATGGGGGTTTAACAGTATTATTACACGCACAATAGATTGCAAATTAGATTGTTCATGGAAGCATTAGTGGATTCTTACTAATTGAATTACTATTTTAACAAATAATCCAATTGTTGTAATGACACTTTAATGCTTAATTGTTTAGATATGTGTTCGAATAAGTTATGTCTTATGATCATTCAATACTGAACTGTTGAGGCTTATTTTATCATATACATACGGATGTTGCCTACATTTGGACGGCCAAAGTATTGGATGTCCTTGTCATTTACACTGGTGTTATACACCTACATTATCCCCTACATAACGATGCTTTTTCTTTTCCCTAGTATCGACCAAGGGCATTTATTTACCTAATTTCACAAACAATGTTTTACCGGGTCATAAAATACTATAGCGTCCACTGTATCCGGGCCGATGCAATATTATACTATATTTTGTTAATATAAAAAAATAAAACAATAACGACACAAGTGGGTCGTTTTCCGTTGCCCTTGCTCTTCTGTAGCTTATAGCCGGACGATTGTGTGGGACATATACCGCATGTGTGATTATCGTATTGGTATATCGGTCGTCATGGAAGAAAACATTGATGTGTTAAGCCGGTGTAAAATGATAATATAACTCATAAACGTCCCCATTTGCATAATATATCTTACAGTGAATTTGCAACAAAACATATGCAATTAATGTTTATTGCAATTAAGGGTTTCATGTATGACTATGAAGTCGATACATAATTTATTAATGCATAAATAGGCTGTTGTAAATACATTATAACTTGAGAATGATACAATTTAGAAATTGTGTCTGAATATGCAATATAATATAGACATATAATTTATAATTGTGCATACTTTTACACATATATTTTCAGACTTTGTAGTAAATATGTAACATCAACTCAAGAGAACGATACCATACGTGAAATTAGTGTAACTATCAGTTCGTCGTTTTTGCCATTCGCAAGTGAAGTCATAATAAATACATTCAAACACTTTAAGTACTCTTCATAGGTTGTTTGTGTTTTGTTTCCCTCCATACTTTAGGCTATTGTAATGCTCACATCAAAGATCGAATATTTATTGTTTCTTTATAGTAACGTTACAATAACACTATGAACACTGCAAAAACAATCAGTTTATGGTAATTAATATGCAGTTGATGTTCTCAGTTTCGGTAATGTGATTTATTTTAACAGAAACGGTAGAAGCACCTAAACGATAAATGTGTTTAAGTGGCGTGTTATTTTTTTTTTTTGAAATCATATGTGTTCTTATTGTAAGTGTAATGGTCTGAAATTATAGAATTACAGTGTTGCACACAATTAAGGCCAAGATGTATTATTCATGGTTGAGAGACTGGAAATCAACATTAAGTATTACTAAATTACTCGTTTATGACATCAATTACATTTTAAAATTACATGACATTGAAATAGAATGAAGTTGTTTGTAATTATATCTTACACAATGCATTACAAACGAAACAAAAAATGTAATTTAATAATGTTTAATAATTAAAACTGACATTTCTTAACGAACAAATATGTCTATAATCAACGAAAGAAAGATTGCACCACACCCAATAATGATACTGTATAGATAGAAATGAAAGACAAATCGGACATTAAAACAACACGACGTTACGTACCTGCAAACAAGATGACACTCTGGTCGTAGAATAGTAAACAGTGTCAGCAAATCACGTATGGACCTGTATAATTATTCCGACTGGTTATTATCAAAAACGAAGAGGTACCGGTAGTGATGTTGTGTATGGTGTGAATTTGCATGATTTTTTTTTAAATTATATTAAACTTCTTTAACGATGTCTATGAACTACATTAGGTAATTAAGAGCGAAGTGTATATGTGTATCGAGCGGGTATTGTATGTGGATACACTTAACGCAAACGTATGTTTCAACTTATTTATTTGTCAACATATTATATTACTAGAAATAAGAACATAATCACGAACCTCTATATATCTTTCAATAGTATGGTCGTTTTCCACATGCATATAACGGCGGTCAATTTACCAATTCACAATTTTCCTTGGATAGCTGGTTTATCAGTACTAACTGTAGATACCTATGCCATTAGTTGACAACTGTCATACTTGAATCAGACATAGGAAGAGAATTTCCATAGAAAGGACATATTGACAAATCTCCACACAATTTACAGCGCTCTACAAACTTAGCTAGCTAGACCGACTGTGGTGTAAATAAAAAAACATATACGCGAGGCTCTATAATGAAGAGACAATGTATTTACTAGCTAAAATACACAGGCGTATTCACTGCCTGTTTTGTCGAACCGTTTGCGTCATTCACATCATCAAACGTGATTGAACTTTGACGCTTTTCACTACAGAATGTTTCAAGCAATATTAGTTCTGATGGAGTCATTTTTCTATTGGCCAATGGTAACCCAGAGGGCCTTCGCTGGCATAGTTTCCTCTGGATGTTGCTTTTCGACGACATTGCAATCACGTTTTCTGGCGTTAAATATTCCATCAAGGCAATTCCAGGTGGTACGTGTTTTGGATTTTACTGTAAAACACGTTCCGGACGATCCTACACCTACCACGTTACTGGATTGGGCATTGGATTGAGTTAGCAATTGCCTCTGCATACGGCATGTCCACAAATAATCACCAAGGTTTTTTAGCAAAGGCAACTTCCTAAAGACAAACAACAATAAAAAGCGTTATAAAGCAACTGAACAGACATTAGAATTGTAATAAAGTTGTGTACTAAATTATTTTTTTTGCAGATTCATCGTCTAGTTTTCGATTGTGTTTTGTCTAAGTTTATGCCGACCGATTTACAGTGTCCATCAAATTAATGCGTTAAATATAATTTACAAACTCTACATATAAAACTTAACATCGAACTTACATTTCACCTCATATGTAAGTATATTCCTTTTACGAATACTCCGTAGATGATTGGATTTGCCAACGAGTTCAACGCAGCAAGACTTTCACTTCTTTATTTTGAACGAAGGCTGTCACAGCAACTTGTGTATGTGACATCACCGTGTTTATATCCCTATACACGTCAACAAGATTGAATACAAAGTAGGGCGACCAGGATATCACGAATGCTGAAATGATAAAGCGATACATTATACATACTCATATTGCTGTTACATTTATAAAATAATAAACCTAGACGTTTTATTTGATCGAGTTTGATGGACGATACTTCGAAATGCACCACCTTTATAAACAGCTTTTAAAATCATATATTCAAAATCAGTCCATAGCAACATCTTGTCATGATATAATGGGCTATTTATTTCCTTTCCGAGACATTGTACACACACACACACACACACACACACACCACAAGTTTTACAATATTGATAAGACAATATGCATTGAGTCATCATGTGCTCGCGACTACAAAGTTAGTGACTTGGATATAAGCAATACAACTTAGTTTTGCCAGTGGAATGATGCCTTCATTTCTTGTCCGATGTGTAGATTGGATGTCCAAAAGCAAGACCATCTTTAATTAAACGAATAAGACCAAGCGCTCTCTAGAAGCAACATATCTTCATAACTAAATATACATGATTTAGGTTGATTGGATTCACTGTTATGGCTTTAACGAAAATGTCATCCAACAACGGATTCGAAACTTATTTTAAAGGACGAGACTCTCTGTACAATATCCAAACGATAAACAATTTCCATAGACATAGTTTACTTAAGACTAATTGTAATGCATTTATACATGTCTTAAATCACTTACTGTCGTCACTTATGGTTGACGAATGTCTGTTAAGACCCCTGCCTTTCCCCCAGATCACGCAAATGATTATCATGTAGCAAGATATGATGATCGCCGCAGGGATAATATACGCCGTCATGGCAACAAATGTTATGTAAACCTGAAATGTATTCAATGTTAGTCTAAATCTGAAATATATTCAATGTAATGTAAACCTTAAATGTATTCAATGTTATGTACACATTACATGTATTTAAATGTTGCGTAGTTTAAAGTATGCCTTTAGAGATATATACGTAATTCTTTATCAGCGCAATTTGTAGAGAAACGCAATTGCACGATTTGTAACGTGTTTCGAATCTGAAGCATGACATGTCTGTGGCTTTACCAGTTTTAAAAAAGCCGATAGGACGTTCCTATTGTTGCAAACGCATTTGAACAGTATGTTATATCAATGTAGTAAGCGAAATATCTTAATGCATTAAGGGAAAACGAATCATCAATTACTAGAAGTATGTTTATCATCAGAAAATTTAAATGTACATAAAACAACGTATTGTAAAGAATAAAACACATGCATAATCATAAATTGTATTACATATACCTGCCAATGCCAGCGCTCCTGCAAAGCGTCATTATGCAGTGGGAATCGCCGTTGAGGGTTACAGTGTCAAACAAGAGAAACGAGGGAATGGAGAGAACCCCGGAGCTGATCCATGCACCGTTCGCCAATATCCGAACTGTCGTGGCTGAGTTAAACAAGAATGCATTATATGAGTATTCCCGTTGATATAAAACAACGACGTAGTAAAATATCGCATGTTCAATCACTCATTGATAAGATAACTGAAGTTCCCAATACAGCAAGTGTTTGTGAAAATTACATGCATAACATTATATGTATCTCTATTAGGATAGATACTTTAAACGACAGGAACATAGATTTATTGACGATGTATTACATTGATAGTCCCAACAATCGCCTTGCCATATATTATATTGCGTATTATTTCTCGGCGAGATGTATTGGCTGTCAANTATCACATAGTCGATAGAATGACAACCCAATTCATGGTTAAAACATTCTTTATTATAGTGATCGTATAGTACGCATTGTAAAATATCTATGAGCCGAGCACCTCCGTCCAGTCGTGACGGCTAACCAAACTCGACTCTCTCTAATACAAAATCTTGAAGTATTTATACAAAACATTTGTCACTATCAACTTTCATTAATTGAGTTGATAAAGAACTACTTATAAACTATTAAGGAAATCAGTCTTTATCAATACCCCATTAATTTCTGAATATTGGTCTTTTCCAACATGTAGGAAATGTACACTTTAAACAAGCAAACGTATTCCAATAGGGTGTACTATGTTATAACTTGGAGGACACTGTATTTTGAGCTCAAAACAAGTTGTATTGCTCATTTTTTATGGTAATGTCCAATAGCATATATATATATATATATATTGTTTTTTTGAAAACCTTTATAAATAAAATATGAAAAAAAAAATAAAAATCGGTAAATAATAACGGATCGTCACCTTTATTGTAACTTTAAATAATTTTGTACCAACGACATCAATATATAAATGGCATCAATAGTTGAATAACCTTTCCTTAATCCGAACCGCGCATCCGAAATAATAGTGTTTTCATTGCAAAAAGTTTCAATGCGCTTGTTTAAAATCGTGGAAAATAATTTTGAAAAGCAGCTTACCAAAGTAATCCCTCTATAATTATTAACATCATTAACAGCACCTTTTTATGCAAAGGGAACACAACTCCTTCTGTCCATTTATCGGGAAAGAAACCCGATACAAAAATACCGTTAAACACATCGCACAAATGTGCAGACAAAATATCACTACATTCAAGAAAATATTCATTCAACATAAAATCACTACATGATGATTTATTTCGTTTTAAATGTTTAATTGCATTTCGAACTTCCTCAACAGAAATAGGTACGTCAAGTTCTGGGAATGCAGAATTCTCTAAATTAAAATCATTACTTAAACAAAAATCTTCTGCTTTATTATTACAAACATTAGAAGTATTGTTACTAAGGCTTTCAAAAAAGTTGTAAATTCTTCTAAGGATATTTTATTTTTTATAGACGTATTTTTTTATTTGAAAAATCACCAAAAGTCTCTTGGTTTGTGTTTTCTTAAAATTTCAATCTCTATCATTTCTTTCCTATAACAGCCGGCTTTTTTCTTGCGGATTAAGTCCTTATAATACTTTTTACGTGTACATAAATGTTCTTTGTTTATATATGTTTTACTAGAGTTAAAAATACGCAAAGCGTTGTGGTACAATTGTTTTGCATCATCGCACTCGTGATCAAACCATTCTGGATTCTTCATACAACTATTCACATGAAAACTAGGATCTGTTTTATAAACACATGTTTTAGAAAATAACGGGTCAGCAACACTGCGAATAGTTTCAGTAAATGTATTCAACAATTCATTTATTGACGTTCTACTTGAATAATCAATATGTTGTACAATAGTATTACAACAGGTAGCATACATATAATCCCAGAGCGAAATTGTCCACGTAACGCATCGCTCCACTTATATTTGACATCGGTGTAAGACTGATACTCAGCCGAGGCGTAATTACATAATAATGAAAACTGTAACGGGGCGTGATCACTAAACACGTTAAAATCGTGCACAGTAAAATCTGATATGCTTGAAAAGCTATATTCGTTCGCCAATAAATAGTCAATGACAGAAGTACCGTTATTTGAATAAAAAGTTTGTTTATGGCTATTGCCAACTCTACCATTAACATTACGTAGACATGTAGAATTACATAAATCTAGTAATCTTACTCCGTGGTTATTTAGTGAACAATCTACTGAGGCCCGTACAGAGGCATTATCGGAGTATTATCAATATCATCATTAACAGTATTAATAATATCGTGCACAATAAAATCACATGTATTTCCAACTCTACTGTTGAGATCGCCAGTAAAAACACTTTACAAAATTCAGAAAAATAGGCAATATCATTTTCTAAAATGTCAAATAAATCTACATTAAATGTGTTATAAGCTTGTGACTCATTTCCCCATATATAAGTTGCACAAATAAAAACATCTTCTGAGGTATTAAAAAATGTGTGATCTAGTTTTACCCAGATAATTGTATCATAATGATTTTTTACAATACTAATTCCATCAGCTAGTTCTTCTTTAATATCTATGACAATGCCACCGCTATTTCTGCGAGAATTTCGATGCTGAAATTTTCTAAAGAAGTTAAAAGACATGTAACCACTTAAATCAATATTACTACAGCTCTTTGTCCAAGATTCATACAAAAAACATATATCATTAGCACTTAAAATATTAACAAACAAAGGGTTAACTTTTCTTACAATTTGTAAGGCCATTCACATTCCACGAAAAAATGTCAATTTTCCCCCCGTCATGTCCCTAATCGCGCACTGGGCGCCCGTCGACGTACAGGGTGTCATACGCGATCCACGATCGCTTGCCTTTGGCTCTTTTCTCTTTCATCTCCGGAAGCAGCTTCCTTCGTTTGGCAACCACTTCCGGCGGAAACTGTTCAAAAACATTGAATCCTGTCCCATCAAGATGCTTCCTCTGCCGTCTCACTACTTCCCTGTCCTTGAAAAAGGAAAACTTGGCAATTATCGACCAGTTTTACCACGGGTAGGCTCCCCCGTCGATCTATGCACCCTCTCGAATATTATCGTATCCGCCGTTTCCTTTGCGATGTTGAGTGCCTCGTTTTTATGTTTCCTGAGTATCGACTCCGTGACCTCCGGCGACTCTTTATCCGGCACACCAGTAAATACAAGATTGTTCCGCATACTTTGCGATTTCATGTACACAAGATCATCACGGAGGCTGTTGCGCTCCCGTCCAAGCTCGTCTATCCTACTCGTGACCTGTGCCGTCGCAATGTCCGCCCCCTCTGTGATATGTTCGAGCCTCGACACGCGCTCGTCAACCCTTTTGACTCTATCTTCAAGGGCCAACCAAAGGCAGCTCATATCCTTTTTAATTTTCGCCATACGCTGGTCCATATTGTCTAAGCATTGTAATTTTTGCTCAACCGAAGTAAGACGCCCACTTATTACTCCTAGTGCACTCATAACATCCTGCAATGTTGGTTGCGTTCCGGCCATGGTGGTATCCTTTGGTGAATTGCAGGGTTCGTGGTTGTTTAGAAATACGCTTGTGTTTGTTAAATCACTGTCTTCACCACCATATAATATAGGGTTTATAAGGCCAAGTAAATTACTTGCTGAAAAAGAAGTGTCTGAAGTCTGTGCAAAGTTCAATTTCAGAAACCTGATGTAATTTATATTTTAAACTTTATATACGAAGCGCGGTCAATATATACATACATATGCATAGGAAAACACATATAATAAACACATAGATCCTATCAACTCTGATCTATTAAAGAGTCATATATATCGATTTTATTTAAAATAAACTGTCGATCAAGGATTGAGACGTCCCAGTAATAGAAACTAGTTCAGGGGTTATAATTGCATAATGTTGCATACTTTTATAAAATGTTACTCAATTAATTGGACAAATATATCGTACAATTGTTTACCGACATGTACACAATGCTTACACCGAAATTTAACGTATTTGTAACATATTCTATATTTGTTTTAGAGGATCTCGCTTGTAGAGCATGAAAAGAGCATTCTTTCAGAAAAAAACGACAATTTGAACATGCAGCTGTCAAGCGCAAAAGTAGAATACGAGCGACGAAAGGTTGAGTACTTTGCGCGGCAGGAGCTAGACCGATCCAACATCGACAACTTACAGGCAAAGCTGAAAAACCTAAGCTCTCAAAACGAACATACTTGGTGAATATTTTATAAAATCTCAATACGTTGCGCTGTATTGTTAAGGAAGCTGTGTGATTCTATTCCCCTTCTCAAGACTGTTTGTTGTTAGATTTCTTGAAGAACAGTCCTCATTCTATCTATGCGGACAACATAGCCAAAAATGCATATCTCTATTTCAATGACATATGTTTTCAAATACAATCGAGTGTCTGAAACTATTATTGACATCATTATTTCAAAACAATGGCGCTGATTGTCTGCCTGTCAATCGGTCCGGCCTTCCGTTTGTCCGCCATTATGTCCGTAGAAGTCCAATAGGTGTTACAGTTTTGTCTGGCACCAACATTAACTAATATCCTGCGCATACTGACATATCTTCTATACATCCGTATCATCCAACCACACTTTGACCTTAAAAAATGCGTTATTTTAACTTGTTCTTTTTCACCCTATACATACGTGTCATTTTGAGTAGAGTATAATGATGTATATAAGGCCAACACAACAATTCACAGATATAGACCAACCTTTACTTTAACGTTGACCGCGGCTTATATATGGGCTGTTCAGCAACCACCTAAGAAATGTGTGTTTCATAAACACTGCATATTGTTTATAAAGTGCTTTAAAAAGGAAAAAAATGTTAGCATACCGATGATAAATCTATTCATAGTATAACTTACCTGAAGTAATTTTACTTTGAGTACCTTTTTTTGCAAAATAAAACGGAATGTGATTGTTCCGTCGAAAAAGATAAATGCCTTATTGTTACATTTTTAAACATAAAATGAAGTCGCTGTACCAAACTTTTAGCCAGGCTCACGAGAATGAATGCAGGAAACTGACGACCGAGATCAACGAACTTAAATTGCAGTTACAATGGGTTGTGGAGACAAGGGATAACATTCGTGAGCAAAACCAAAGACTCAAGGAAGGTACCAGAAAAAGGTTTTATTAAAAAGTTCATGACATACTATTGGTAATCCTTCGTTTTGAGTTGGGTTTAAGAAGTTCGCGATATAACGTGATTAGTGTATATGGCGCTAACACCAGTTGTGCAGAAGGGTTAGTTCTTAAGTGTTATAGCATCATAATCTTACAAACTCAGATTCAGATACAATTTTAGGAAGATGCCGCAATAATGGTTGTAAAATGCCAANATTTCACTGCAGAAATGTCATATTTTATCATTAGGTATAAAAGAAAAGACATGCTTTAAACACAATTTCAAACATTCCAATCAGCAAGAGATTTACATGAGGTGAATAAACACTAAAAGATGAGAATGAAAATGTTAATTTCCCATGACAATTTTTATGACGGGCAGTCTGTATTCACACCAAGGGGTACCTTATAGTAGAGATAATCATAAGTCTGGAAGCCTTTGTTTTTCTCAAACTCCCTGATTCTAAGCTGTTTTCAAAAGAGAAAGTTCTAAGTACCAACAGCATTTAATTTACAAACACTTTAAATTTCTAAGACTTTAACATTGAAACTACTTGACGAACATCAAAAAAAACAATGCAACTAAAACTGAACTCTCCAGAAATAACATTTTTTCACAACCTGAATGTTGTTTGATTCATAACATGTAAAATACCCTTCAAAAAAAAGTTAAATTTGCCCGAGTGTTCATAGAATAAAAATTTAGTAAAAATATTTTATGCTTAAAATNATCAATGTTGTGTCATTTAATGGCATAAAGGCATGGATATTTGAAAATATAAACTTATTTTATAACACGAACATATGTGCAGTTATTTTACAAGACTCCCGAGTATTTAGCAAAGCATGAACTCATAGTTTAATTGTTATAATGATCAGATTATGCGGGTATCTACAATCCGCAGTATTTCAAACAACATATAAAATAATTATATCATTACTCCGAACTAACAGCGCCTGCTGTGCTGATAATCGAATGCCTGTTTGTTATTTTGTCAGTCTGTACGGCTCAAAATATGTTTCAATCATTTTAAAACATTTTACTTGCGTCGATTTTTGCATTTCTAACATGTGTTATAATGCAGCTAATTAAAATAGCATGTTAATCATCAACTCTCGACATTACGTGGACCAGTTGTAAATGAAAGTGCAGTTTATTATCGGGTTCTATAATAATCACCAAATGCTAATAATGAATTATGATTAAAATGAGCCTACTCGAATGGACATGTTCACATTTAGAGTAGTACACGCTTAATTTTTCAATTCCTAGTTTAAATTGTAATAATAGTAATACAGTCTGCATAGTAAAATTGGTATCAATATTGTGGTTGCTATTATTTCGGAGACTTAATACTGGAAAACTCTTCAAATCTTCGTCAATATGTGGAATGTCTCTATAGTATATATAATGAACATAAGATCAAGTCAGATGGATAACTGAATTGACTATGGTAAATCCAGAATCATATAACACTTAAATTACGCCATTTATTAACGTATAACTCATTAAACTATCATTTTTATTAATGCATAAATAGTGTTGTTATATGATTTAGATCAAGATTTAGAACTAATATACACCGTGTTTTTTAATTTAATACGAACGCACGACGAGCAGTATAATGAAGGCATTCAAACTATCGACTAATAGTAATATAAAACATTGCCGAACTGGTCTTAAAACGTTACCATGGTGCAACAACTTACACATATAAGAGACGTAGTCGTCATACATTTCGAATGCTATTAATGCATAAAGTGTTATGATATAGGCATGTACACACACGGGTTTAAATTCGCACACTTTAAGCTACTGTCAGTGTTTCGCATTTCTGTTGGAAATAACAATTCGTTTAAATTTTAGTTTGGACGCACCAATGACCCCACATTTTTGTTTCGTTATGGTTGAAGCATGTTTAGGTATGTTCACATTACTCGTTTGAAGAATAAAATACACAAGATGCGTGTTTTTTACATGGTACCATACGTTTCGATAGCATA
Source organism: Dreissena rostriformis (assembly GCA_007657795.1). Lineage (NCBI taxonomy): Eukaryota > Metazoa > Mollusca > Bivalvia > Myida > Dreissenidae > Dreissena > Dreissena rostriformis. Next base: position 80,650 of record VMBQ01003581.1, on the reverse strand, counting down.
TCTTCGTCAAACTGTTAATATGCAATGTACAATTCAAATACAAACTAAAATTTCCAAATGCGTCATCATCAAAGAACGCTAACTATCAGATTTTGAAAAGTCTGTATTCGATAGTTATTTTACCGACGAGAACTGTTGCCCAGCCTTTAAATATGCTTGTTTACTACATAAGATATTAAAATTAATTAATTTCCACGGCCGTAAATCCCTTAATTTTGTAGACGGATTATTTTTGTTTCCAAATAGAATGAAGAGTCGAAAATTATTTCTCATAATTTCATAACCATTATTCCAATAAATGTCAACATTTTGTACATGCGCATATGATTCATTGCTTCTGGGTCTTCACATGTGTAGATGAACCGGTGACGGTAGAAGAAACAGTGGTTTATACTACATTCACAGAGTTTCACAAACACACAAGTTGTTCTAAAAACAATCACGTCGCTCGAACGAACGACGAGGTAGTGGTGTTAAAAGTTCGAATGTATTTTGGTAGAAAAATGCTTACGATGGTTATTGGTTAAGCAGTACCTGTTATAAAAAAAGTTATTTAAATAAGCTGTTCACATGTACTTCACCAATGCGTTAGTTAGTCCATATCATCTGACATAGGAATAAACTATTTAGATAGTTTTAATCTAAATAAAAGTCGATATTTATTTTAAGAACATACCTCACGATTGTGAGTGGTGGTATACATAACCAATTACGCCCCCTCCTTCAAACAAGTAGTTCACATATGATCATGCAGATTTGTATGATGGTTGCTTGGGAGTGAAGGAAGACTGCTACGGCGTTTGACGTCAACAGGTTAAAGGTTAAGGTCAAGGGGCTTTGGACTGTAATTTTTACATGTACAAGTTTTCGTTTGAGTACTGTTAATATCCATAACCATACCTTAAATACAAGTTCGAGTGACATAGACAATCATATCAACATAGAGCACTATATTAGCTAATTATTGATAACAGTATGGTGCAGTCTGATAAAGAGTTTTTCATAACGTCAGCCCTTATTATACAAAATAATTGTTTAAATATTAGAGATTAGTGTGCTCATGTTGTTTATTTCAACAGTATGATGTATATCATTTTGGGAAATTATGAAATCGGTAGGTTTTTAGAGGGTACCGACCAAGGCACAACGTTATAAACATTTAACACTATATACATCAGTAAGTAAATTCAAACCCACGTTGTCAATACTTCCCCCTGACTTGGTAAAATAACATAAATGCTAGGGGTAACAAACATATCAGTAAATAAAATGTTTTATTTAGATAGCTACAGTTTTGGCGAGTATGAGTGTTGACGGTTCGAAAAATAAAGATCCTTATGTCAGGATCAAAACACATTTTAAAGGATCGATACTTGATTATTTTAAATAATACATGTATTCCAATCACGAAGTGAAAATTAATTTTCATCAATTAAATGGTGTTCAGCCAATGAACCAGTTGAACATGTGCTCATATGTTATGCATATTGTATATACGGATATTTGTGAATGAAATAAGCAGTAATAACGCGAGTTTTAATTGTGATACGTTATTATTGATACATTAAATATATGTTAAAATTATAAAAAAATGATTTACCAACATCAACTGTTAAAAATAAATTTTAAGGTCTCAATAAGGAATATGCACAAGGTAAACATACGCCAAAAGTACACCGACTGACAGTGTATTTTAAGCATCGGTGTACATTTTATAAATGTGTGTACACTGGATCCACTTGTCTTATATGTATTCATTTGGTTTACCCTATCTTGTAATGTGTGTATCAGCAACCTTAAAAGCATCTCAGTTTTTAACGCCGGAATTATTACAATAATTCTGAAGCAGTACTAGTAAAACAAAGGTCCCTAGCAGTTTAGTTTTTCCCTACGTTCAGAGAATTAACAAGCACTAGGCAAAGCGGTTAAATTATTATAGATCAGTATACGATTTACACGATTTTAACGTTTATCTCGATATGTTTTGAATATTTAAGATATGTTACCAAATGAATGCAAAATACTACACTGGGAAAAATATACGAAAACGATTAACCTTGTTTATCTTGAAATACAGTTCAGTAATATTTTATGTCACTAGCAATTCCTAATATTAGAAAAAATAATGAAATTCTGAATTTCATGGGTAAAGTTTTACGTATGACCGGGATTAATTAAAATTCCAGTAAGTCTGGGTATTTGGACAACTAGTGGAATATTTGTTAAATACGGTAGCTATATATAATAACCTATTTTTCCGATACTAGGAAGAAATAAATTAATTACATCACGGTGCATTACTTACATCGTACCTTCAGGAGAGTTTCTCGATAAAAACAATCAATGGTTAATCCATATTGTGCTTTCGTTCGACGGAAAACAGACCTTTGTATTAGTGTGTAGTGCGAGTCAGTTAAAAAATAGAATGAACGTAAGAAATTAAGATTTTATGTATATATTATAGTCAATTGTTGTTGACATGGATAATTACATTACAAAGGCATAAACAAACGTAAATTCATCAAAACTCAACATAAAAAGTACAATGAGCACAGTAGCTTACCAAACGCACCGAATATTGGACGACTTGTTCAAACACGTGTTTTTCCACGTCACCCTAACATGTTTGAATGTTAAGAAATACTATTTCATTATTTGTAAGAATGATTAAGCATGATTTACTCATAATTTAAAATTAATGTGTGTTTTTAGCATGGTTTTGAAAATGGCAAACACTTAAATTCTTTGTTTCATTTTTTTTGTGTTCGTTACGTTATAATTATAATTCTCATTTGGATCATGCCATCATTCCTTATACCTACCGCAAGTGTGTTTATCCATTTGTATTTACGAGTTTATCTATATAGATAAGCTAACATATAGAACTCCTGTATTCTCTAGGGCAAGATGTTTGTGTCAAAACATAAGGGTATGATTGGCATACTCGTAACCTCATTAGTTTGTATCTACATCACGTCAAGCCATTTATCAATGGAGTTAACATGACAAGTGGTTTAGATTTATCAATAGGTAAACCATGCGGCGCTTATAACGATCTTAAATAAACATGCTGTGTATAACATAGTGTTTTGATTAACAAGAATTTTTATTAAATAATTATTAAATGAACATGTTGCGTAAAAAAATGTGTTTCATTAAAACAAATTTTCATTATATTGTATATAGTTTATATATATATATTGACATTTATAGATTGTGTGTTAGAATGCCATTCGTTGATATGATTTCAATAATGAGTGCATGGATGAGATTCACATGGATGGACATACTTTGCAACTTCAACAAGTGCTTTCACTACACGCTTGTTAGGGATACTATATAAATATATCAATCACGTGTTGAGTTATACAATTGTTGTACCCGCGGGACATGCAATCATGATGAGGTTGTTGATGTCATCATTTAACTTCACTATTAACAAGTTGGGTAATAAAAATACGCAAACCAAATACGCAACTTTAAAACATACACATGTGTACCTTGCAAAAATGTTTATTTCTGTAGTATACCGGAAACAGGGAGATGGTGTTAGTTCAAACATTAATAACGTTTCCATGTATAATCAGCCATGTATCATTTATTTTGATGAAATATTACGTATCCATTGTAATTGATACAATAAACCGCCGAGGGCCTCGAGGACGTGTGACCCAACATCCAAATACAAATTGATAAACACATTGCTTGGACATGGTAAGGTATTTGTTTCAGCAAACTGACTTAGAGGTCACTGTCATACCAGGTAGCCCGTAGTGGTCTGTGCTACTTCTAAAATTATAAGGCACATGATTATTAACATGTGAGCATGAACAAACAGTAACATCAAAAGAAACTTATTGCCGCAAATTACAAAAGGTTTGTACACTTAGCACACTATATCAAATATAAGTTTTAAAAACAACACGATAAATGATTATTAATTTGCCTAAATTGATGCAAAAAAGACGCTGTTTATAAACTGATTCAGTCTTTTAACTGTTAATAGGACATTAATCTCTACACTTTATAATACTTGTCTATGAGTTTGATCTAGAGTATTCACTTGAGTTAATATGGTATCTATTCAACCTAGGTAATCTGTGTGCACTAACAGCTTGAATAACTCTCCTATAAGTATGATTAATTGTACAGGTTTTTTTTCCACTGCTACAAAATGGCATTTTCTTCATATTGTAGTTATGTATCGTGCTTACAGAGAAAACAGGGCTATCGGAAAGTTAAGTCTACATTAATATGATGTTTTTTTTTGCTAATCTTTTATACAAGAAGGAAGTTATTGACACGTGTATTTTCTTAATTGTATCGTGTCCTGTAATCATATTAGTCCGCTGGAATGGTGTATAGTTAACCATTTAGTAATTGCAATCGCATCGAATTTCAATTCTCTTTTACTAATCGAAATTCGAAAAGCGTAGTAAAAACATACTTTGCCGTCTCTGTTTTTTTGTATGACTATCATTCAATAATACTAGGGAGGACCTAGAGTCAAAGCAATAAATAATAAGGAGGTTGTGATATAATAAGAATTAAGAACTTAGGTTATTTTTCAAAATGTATTGTTAGCACTTTTTTACCAGTAACATTCACAGCTTCTGTGGATATGTTCTTCTTTTTGTATTTAATATGAGTAACACTATCAACTCGTGCATATATTTGTTTAAGTAAAATTTAAATTTACAAACGTAGTTATTAGGCAAATAATAAAATTTGAGGAATTATTTATCCGATACGTTAATTTTGCTTATGTTTATAAAGCAAAGATTATAAAAGAAATACGACTATGTACAAGGGTTAATAAGGTAATGATGTATATCAGGCTGTAACGCAAACCAGAAATATTTCCATATTCATTTCAAATTAATTTTGAAAACTATATTAATAATGACATAATTATGTCGCTGCACATCAAACCATTTTGTTATTAAGCTGATATTACTTGAACCTATTGCGTTACTAAAACGGGTCATTTAAATCGTATCCGATTGCAGTTTTGTTACCGAATAAAAGGTAAAATTGTGTAAATGTGTTACTATGAAAATAGTATGATGTTAATTCGGGTAAACATAAATTCGCACTTGTCGAGATTCATTTTCTTTTAACATAGTAGAACATGCATTAATATATTTGATAACATTACTATATATTTCCCACTACATTGGTATATAAATAGTTGTGCACTAAACATAAGCCAACTTCATGCTTAAATTTATCATAGCTCTGAATGATTTATAGAAGGACACTCTGTGTGTCGGATAAGATGTTATTTTTCTTCCTACCATGGTTTCCCGGACACCCTCATGATAGACTTCTTTGTTCAGTAAGTATGTGATGAAACGTTCGTATTTATCAATCTTTGATATCAGTAAAACATATCATGTAATCATTAAATTTGCATTTATAGATCCAACTATAAAATATACACAATATATGATATAAGAATCAAGTATATTCATAAAACAATACCCACCTTCAACGACTGTTTTAAAATGGAAAACGTGGATTTATAATTTATCATTGAAAGCACGATACATTCAATATGCAACTGCCACTTCTTTGATGCGTAGAGCTAGAGCAGTAAAGGTCTGAGTTAAATATTTTGCTATTTTTTAAGAATACAGGTTTATGTACTTATAATAAGACTATCTACCTGGTTTAATCGGATTCATCATTTAAACTAACCGTTAAGGCATCCATGTTTGTTTTCGTTAAACACCTTCTGTTTGAACATTACTGTTGGTTTTCTAAATGTTTAATTATTTGATTGCTAATTCAATTTATATTGAAACGTTAAGCGATATATTTTGCTTGTTTCACTACGTTTGTATGAACAGTTTTCAAACTAGTTTGAGTGGCGTAACCGGCGAAGATCATAATAGATATAAAATAAATACTCAATGTTTGATTCCGTTAATATAATGCGTTTTGGAAGCAGCTCTGTTATGTTCTAACAGTAAAGAGTTGCTTTGTTTTCCAAAAAAATCTTTAAGACAATTTGGTAGGATAAATATAATAATATATTACAGTCTTTGTGTAATTCAATGGATCCGAGTACAAAAAGACACTAATCTAAGATTCTCTATCTATGACTATTGATATTCCAGAAAGAAAGCACAATGATGGTGATTTTGCATTAGTGTTGCGATAACGTAGTATTGAATTACATACTAGCTTTGCTCACAAATGCTTTTGCCGGAAACAATGGTAAGTAGATTTGATTATTCATGGCAAAATATCATCCTTAAAGCATATATCGGATAATATCCTTCTTAAAATGTATTTCGAATAGCTTTGTAAGCGTATATGCACTGCTCAATATCAATTCGGTCACTTAACTTGCCTTCTATTTATTGTATCAAAAATGCGATACGGAGCACGCTTTTTCTATTATTGATACCATAACTATATCTGGAACCTTAACATACACGCCAATAATACAGAACAGATCCCATTCATTGTGTTCCACGAACATAGATCACATGTTATCTGGTTTCATTAGTTTGTCCGAAAAGTGAACCCAAAAGTGGTTATACGCATTGATTTTGCATTGTGTTCATGTCTCAAACATATTGCAATTAATATACAAACATACTAAACACATTAGCCCTGCCAATGACTATCATTTGGTGTTCATATGTTAATGCTAATACTTCGTGTAATTCTCATTAAATTTTATAATAGGTGTACCCACCAACAAATATAAAACAATAAGCAATTCATGTAATGATGATTACAGTAGGTTATAATTAGCATATAGTGTGTCGCAAATTCGGCAATGACTGTGTAATAACCGCAACACCTCAATGTCAGTATCAACCTTATAGTTATTTATTTAGTTAACAGTATGATCTTCTAACATGGTAGAGGAGAAGACTGATAGCTGTAGTTCTTGTGTATGCAGACATAACAACTTATTGAGAAGGAGCATTTTGCAACGTTTATCAAATTTTCAAGACAACATTGGTAAGCAATAAAACCTAACATGTGTTAAATCATCTCATGAGTATTTTATTTCATTCGAACACATTAACCCTGAGAGGTATTAATGTAATGATTGAAACAATTGTCTCTTGCCTTAAATAAAAGTCCAGCGGATGTCTCACAAGAATTTAGCTCCTGACATTTCTGGCATTTTATCATTCCTTAACCGAGTATATAAGCCCGATACCTAACCTGCACCAACAATTAAGAATGTGCTAGACAAGATACGGTACTTTATTTTAGTTCAGCAAAACAAGTAAGTTCGTTAAATATATATGTATACTGTACACACAACCATTTCCGTGTAAAGCTTGTTTACTAATTTCGTTCTTAAAGTTTATGAAAATGGTTTACTGTATTATTTTGTTCCAGTTTTGGTATTCACATCATCCAACGCTGTCACGAAAATAAACCTGAAATATAAGCCATCTAAGTTTTAGAGTATCGAAGTTCCTAATCATTCGAGTAAATCATCGCACATTTGTTTAGGTTTTTTTATTGTTATGCAATACGTAATTAGAAATATGACGTTATTAATGAATAACACATTTTTAGTGATCATGTTTTACGAAACAGGCAAAATAAATTAAAAAAAAAAAANACTTTGATTTCAGCGCGTTTTAATGTATATGTTTACCACACTTGATCTTCATAAATGCAGTGTTCTTCAAGTGCCTAAAATCTTAAATATGTAAGTAAAAACATGCATTTAAGATAAGTTTATTCATGTCATTCAGTAACACGACACACACATCTTTAATCATTATTATTGTGTTTTTTACAGTGTTGTATGTGTTGTCCTGCTTTGCACAGGTTATTCATTTATTTACTTAACAATCGTTTCTCATCTGATTGTTTTTTAAAAAAAACACATACATATTGAGATAATGATAATCATTATGTGAATCAATCCGGTATATACATATAGTCCAGTTTTCACCCACATAACGCAAGTCATTGCAAAGCATAACTGCAGTTGAACACCACTTCACTTTTAATGTAACGTACACACCCTTGCAATTTTGTTATAACAACTTTTCTGATTGCATTTTAAACTTGCATACATTACTTACAGTGTGCACATGCTGTTACATTACATACACAGGGGGCGGGGTAATATTCAATATAAAAACTAAAAACTGCACATCCTCCCATTCATCCGATAAAGATACGAAGTTGTTTCATTGCATTCTATCAAACAAAATGTTCAATTGAAGTTCTACTCATGTAATGGTTATTGAATTTAAATATGAACACTAAGTTGATAATATAATAGGAGATATATTAAAGCCCATTTGCTGGTGACAGAAGTGTGAAATCAGCAAAGACATCTTCACATGGTATATCAAATTTCTAAAGACAATTAACCCGAATACTGCAATCCTAATTTAATTTAAACAAAAAAGACTTCTTCAGTCAATTTAAATACAATTTCAGTATCAGTTATGGTGATATTAAGTTAACAACGTTATGGAAACAGAAATGCAATCACATCAGTTATTAAGCACATTAAGTCTCTTTTGTTTTATTAAAATAAACATTTATTCGAGTTCTTCGCCAAAACAACCAATAGTTTATTGACTCTATTTAAGGTGTTGTCTTGGGAAATTAATACTTGTAATTATTATAGGAAGTTGTGATATTCCTCATGATGCAAATGGGGGTTTAACAGTATTAGTACACACACACTAGCTTTGAAATAAGATTTTTTATGGATGCATTAGTGGATTCTTACTAATTGAATTTCTATTTTAACAAATGATCCAATTATTGTAATGGCACGTTATTGCTTTAATTTTTAGATATTTGTTCGAAGAATGTATGTCTTATGGTAATTCAATACTGAACTTGTGTGGCTTATTTCACCAGATACATAATTATGTTGCCTACATTTGGACGGACATAGTATTGGATGTCCTTGTCATTTACATTGGTATAAATTATCCCTAAATAACGATGCTTTTTCTTTTGCATAGTATAGACCAAGGGTATTTATTTACTTTAATTTTACAAAAAGTGTTTTAGCTGGTCAATTAAATAGAATAGTGTCGGCTGTGTCCGGGGCTATAAAATATTATACTATATTTTGTTAATATAACTACTAACACATTTACGTCACGAGCAGGCCGGTGTTCTTTTCACTTGCTCTGTTGTAGCCTTTACCGGACAATTGTGTGGCACATACAACGTTTATGTTATTATCCTATTGGTATATTTGCACGACACACCGATGTGTTAAGCCAGGGTGACCAACATCAACAAACGGTAATATAAACCATAAACTACGGCGTAAGTCCAATTTGCATAATGTGTCGTGCAGGAAATTTGCCACAAAGGATTGCGAAATACATTTGTATCGCAATTAAATGTTTGATGTGTGACTGTGTAGTTGATATATAAATTATAAATGCATTAATATGACGTTGTAAGTACAATATAACTTGAGAATTATGAGCTTTGAAATTGTCTAAATAAGAAAATAATATAACATATTGTAATGTATAATTCAGCATAATATTAAACATAACTTTCCAGAAATTGTAGGAATTATGTTACATGTACTCAATATAACGATATCATGAATGAAATTCATGTTGCTATCCGTTCGTCTTTTGTGTCAGGCAAGTAAAGTCATAATAAATACACAAATTCACCCACCAGAACCCACTCTTAAAGCTGCAAAATCGTATCTGTCCTTGCATTGTTCTAAATGAAATTATCTATTTAAATGTGTCGTGTAAAAGTAAAGAATGGGTACTACTTTTACCTCTTCTCCAATTTTGTGATATGGGACTTAAGAAGTATTGTACCGTTAACTGTTTCTTATATTAATATTGTTTATATTGTTGTGTAAAAGTAATTGATTGTTTAATGTATAAAATGTGCTATAATAAGCATAGATAACATGTTAACTATGTACGGTATGGAATGGGATGCCCTCGATCCTCACATGCCTATTGACGAGAAAACAAAATGTGTTGAACGGAAGAAAAATGAAAATAAAAAAATACATCAACACACTTTAACTACACTTCACGTTTTGTTTGTGTTTCCCGCCATACTTACTGTTATTGTAATGCTCACATCAAAGATCGAATATATTATTTTGTCTTAATAGTAACGTTACAATTACACTATGAACACTGCAAATACAGTCAGTTTATGGTAATTAATATGCAATTGATTGTTTATAGCGGATACAGGAGTTGAGACCGAGTGATATGTACACGGTTGTAATATCCAGGTCAAGTTTGCTTAGATTCACGAAATGTTTATTTGGGAAATAATAATACGTTTGCTTAGATTCACTATGATAAACAGAGTAATTAGTACAATATATATATACGCATAGTAAATGATATAATATATTACGCATAGTAAATTATATCATATATTCAAAACTGCAAACTGCCGCAAATAACGATTACTATGTATCGGCATTCGCATAAATTGCAAAACCATATTATTATGGTATTTTTTTCATGGATCGTTAAAAACATGACATGGCGAAATATGTGTTGAATGAAACAAAGCAATACATCAATTAAAGAATTTCAAAAACGAATGTCCTAAATTTTGTTCTATATGACGCGATATACATTGACATTAATTGTGCACAAATGACCATTAGTTGGTTTTCATAAATAAATTGTATAGAAAATGATGTCTCAGTTTTGCTCGCTAGCTATATTTTATTATTTGAAATGGTTACTCAACTTATTATTGTATTAAATACTTTTAGAATTAATTTTGTATTGTAATCGTTCAATGGCAAGCATGGTTATTAAGTTTGGACGTTATCACTAGTACATCACTTTAAATGATAGGATATTGATCGAAATAATAGAGGAGTACAATAATGAATTGGCGATACGACTTACTGCAATTAATGCAATATCATAATCTTCTACTGATGACAATGCCTGCAATGCAATTGTTTTTACATTTCCAGCTCTATGACAAATTTTAAATCTATGGAAATATCTTGTGATGACCTTCTACAAATAAGACCACGGACGATGCGTCTTTATTGTACTGATGCGACAAATTTCTGAAATTTCTTTGGTGATATATGTTTGCTATGAGAGTGATCGTCGACTGATAGCCGTGAATTATGTAAAGATCACGCAAATTATTATATAATTTTCGCATTTTCTTTTATCAATCGTCTTTTACCTCATTAGTTTCCAATTATCAACACTTAAGCCCATCCTAGCAGCTCGTTGGACAAATTCAAATTAGATTACACTATTAAAGCAGGAAATGTCTTAGTAATTTATTGCCATTAATAAATCGGCACATGCGCCTTGCACGTTAAGTACTTAATCACCATACACCTTCATATAATGTTACTGAAGCTCGTATGTGATAAGGAGTTTAAATCGGCATATGCGCCGTTCATGTTAAGAACTTAATGGCAATAGACGGTTAAAAATATGAAGCTTAGTAAAAAAAACGTACAACTGATAACACCTTAAGGTTACATAACCGGAAATAACATGCTGTAGGTTTAATAATAAGCGCAAGTGGTTGAGGTCCAGACGAATGGAATTTCTGAAATATAATCCAAATTATATGTTTTGGATTCAGTTTTAAGGTATATACTGTATGTAAGCAATAACATATACTGTGGTTTTACATCTGCATTATAGGTAGTTTTTTCAGGTTTCACATATGTTGTATTTTTTTATTGTTTAAAATGGCATGCTCTATATCGATAAACATTGGTATCTTATTGTTAAGGTAAAATGAATAAATACACATTGAATCTATTTTCATGCCGTTCAACAACACATTGTATGGCCTTATACTTCGGATTCCTTCCACTATAGTGATATACTGGGAAGTAGCTTGGTTATGGTGAAGATATGATTGGAACAATGCGTAATGTAATATGCATTATAAAGACGGAATTTATTGTGTAGTGTCTTATTCCTATTGGAGCAGCATTTGCTGTGATTGGCAGAATTAATACTTAAATTAAAGCATTTATATAAATTGAACTTGTAACGGTTATTGTGTAATACAAATCGATAATGCAAAAGGCATTTTTATAATACACGATTTCAAGAATAAATATAGTAGTTCAGGTAAATGATTATGTTTACGCAGCAATACGAATGTAATTTATGTCTTACAGTTTTTGTCGTTATCAACTGATTTAACTGCATGGCAATGGCACAGCTACCTAACTGCAAATCATTTAAAGAGAATATGTAAAATGTGTGTGTATACATGTTTTGTTTTTACTACGATACATTTTATCTAAATCAGGCAATTATGAGCGACGTAACTACGTGTATTTAACAGGTATTGTGTCGGACGCACTCAACGCAACCGATTTTAAAACAGTTGTATCCTTCAACATATCATAGAACTGTTAAAGCCAAACAATACGAACACAATCACGAAACTCGATATAGCTAAAATATATTAAGAACGATATGCTTTGTATGTTTGTTTAGTTGGATTTTTCGCCGTTTTCAACACTCACATATCGGCGGTCAGCATACCAACTCACACTCATTCCGCTGAACTACGTTACAATGAGAGGTGCGTCTGTACGACAACCCGATACGGCGTCATAACTACAACCACAGTGTATAAACCAACTGTATCATCCGCGGATGTTGCGATGTGATTGTCATGGCGTAACGGCAATATTTACATACCGCTGTTAATTTGAATACAAATCAATGGATTTATACTGCAAAAATAGTAAGTAAACTCTGTACTTTAGATGTCGTAGTGAATTATGTTTCCCCTGAGAACGAATAAATCCGCTTCGAAGAAGTTTTTGTTTATGAAAACATTGAAAATCACCGAAGAAAACTGGAAAACACATTTTGCTCTATGCCAAAATGTCCCTTTTGTGTCTAAAATCTGTTTCAAAATATACTCATTTTTGTATGTAATATATTGCAATTGAAGTCAAATAACTGTTTGATACATATAATCTATCGGCATTTTGAAAATACTAAGATATTGATTAAAATACACAAGACCGTTTTTAAAATGACTGTATCATATATTGCAGTGATGCTTTATCATTGATTGCGATTACATTAAATGCATTCTGTATCAATTATTGCGATAAATGTATGCCGATTTTGGCAGATTTTGTATCATTAATTGTGATTAACAAATTGATTAAGTCTTGTATTTTGTCTGTTTTAGGCATACTGGAAGAATTCGAATGCATTTACTGTGATTTTTTAACAAGCGTTTTCGGACACATAATAAATCACTGCACATCAAAGCATGAAAGTAGAAACCTTAAAATAAAAATCTCATAATACTGTGCTACCAACAAACAATAATTATCGTATTCCAAAGACTTTCAAATCATACCAAAAGAGTTAAAATCTTCAAGTATTATTCCAAATAATGAAACAAAACAATACGAATTTCAAAATGTGAACAAGAATCACCACTGAAAAAAATTACGAAGCAAGCAACACCAGTTAAAGATGTGCACAGAACGCTTGAAGAAAATAATGAAATTGGAGGCAATGATGAAGCTGATCTTAATGTTTACTCTGAAGACATGTCATTATTGGAAACATCGACTGCATTGCAAACAAAACCATGTTTTGTGGTTAAGACCGATGCAATTGAAGAACGTGACATTGAAACAGTTGAATATTTATCCGGCAAAATTCCAGCGGTTTTGGAATACCTTAAATCAGAAAATCAAGTTGAAATGTATGTGAAATTTACAACCATACTAGCTGAACGTAAGTTACCGTTGTCGAACATTGCATTTTTCGTTGATGTTGTGGAATGGTTTTCATTAGAAAGCACCCGTGATATGCGATATTCCGAAGATGTGAAGCAGTTTTGGCGGATAGGACTTCAGCTGTTTAAAGGGAAATTTCTCAGGTTTATGTCTGGTTGGAAAAATCAAGGGCAGGAAAGACAGGGTGCTTTCAAACCTGAGGACTCTTATATAAACTTTGCTGTGCCATCTAGGTCTTGTCTTGAAGAGTCGTATCTTGCTCAGAAGATAAAAGAATGTCGCCCTGGTGTTTTGGAAGATATGATTAAGTTGATCAAAGAAGATGACTCTGGACAAATGAAAACCTTTAAATTATGCGTAGACGGTAAGAAGATCAATTTAGGAAGACAGAACAAGAAGTATGGTGATATTGATTTATGGGGAAAGGAAGGGCCTCCAACACTGTCTGAAACAATTGAAGGCTTAAATAGTGATATTGATAAAATAAAGCATTATTCTAAAATAATTGAAAAAGAAATTGAAATAAGCAATATATCTCAGTAGTATTACGTCGTTACTACTCTTTTTTATTGGTTTATGTATGCACATGGGAACAGATGCGCCAAAGTTGTTTTTCGTAACGGTACTACAAACGTCGGTCGGTCGGTCACGGTGCAAAATAACTATTTATCTAAATAGTTTTGCTTAAAGGGATTTCGATAAAAAGTAATTCGCATCATCATTCTGTGCGATATGTATGCTAGCAAAACATTCCACTGATCAGGCTGTACTGCGATGGTACTCATCACAATCAGTGACACTAATAGTTAATTTTGTTT
>VMBQ01003581.1:9523-64235 GCA_007657795.1 Dreissena rostriformis | reverse complement strand
TCATGTCCAGCACATTGTTATTGCTGTCCTTTGGTTGTCTGATGGGGGACATATTTTACTCAAATCAAGTGGTGTTTCAGCAGGGATAGTTTTAATAAGGGTTGACGTGCAATTTACCGTTGCAAAACTACCGTCCAAGCCAAACACTTCCATTGACTCGTCCGCCATTTTTCTGTAAAATAGCAATAATTTAGTTCTATATTAATGTTAACCAAGAGAGTTAATATAAATCACCAAAATAATCATTACTATCACTCCCATCACGATGATGATCATCATCGTAATCATCAGTAAAGTTGGTATCATCATTAGCAACAGCAACACCACCAGCAGCAGCATAAACTGTTCGTACTGCCAATGTGTATTAAATTACGTATGACATGAGAGAGAAACAAGAAACAATTTTTTCTTCAACTTTATAATGAAAGGGTAACCTTGATTTTGGATGATTTAGAATTCAACTTATAATGAAAGGGTAACCTTAGTTTTGGATGAATTATAATTTGCGTAATTTTTCCAAAACATAGGCACGTGTATATAATGTGCACTTACGTGTGCGAATTACTGAAATCCCGTATTACTATAGGCCATGCAACAGTGGCTATATCTTGAATGCATATTAATATAGAACGAAGTATCAGCTAAAATAAATTTGAAATAAATAACGGACAGAAATACCTGAACATTATATTCCTTTAACCGAAAAGAGTATTACAAAATCTCCACAGTCTCTTCACTTTTATTAACCACCACTCATACATGCATGTGTGTGCCAGCTATCTATTTATAGATAACACATTCTAACTTACCAAGACTAACCGCCCGTGTTAAACATAGGTAATCAATGGAGTGAATGAAACTGTTTCGTATGTGTTTGAAACATTTAGAAGGACGAAATAATGACATATTAACTTCAATCACATATTAACAATCCCAATTAGTGATACTTAATAATCGCTATAATCATACAAATGATTGATTTAGTTTATGCAATAATTGATACAGAAGTAGAAGCACACGTGTGTATTATGAAATGCATATATCTGATGTAAGAAAGAATCCCTAAAAAAATACGTTGTACTGATCGAAAGTGCACATTCTTAATCTAACATCTGATGTATAAATAGTTCGTGTTATTTGTTAAAACGCCAGTACAACACAGATTTCAAAACTAGATCATGACAACTTGACGAGATGTTCGGTGATCAGTCACACATTTCATTCTCATTTCAATATATACAATGCATAACAGCATGCCCGATAAATCTGCATTCAAATCTGAATATTAATCACTGTTTAAAGACCATCATAATGACAAAAAGGAAAATAATTTACCTTTCTAGCAACACACGTTTGCCAAATATTCTTTCCGCCATGACAATCACATCGCAACATCCGCGAATGATACAGTTGGTTTATACACTGTGACAACGGTTACGGCGTCTTTCCACGGTTTGTTGACGATACGGGACGTTGTAATAATAAATGGTCATTAACGGTAATTTTGAATAGTTTTTGTATGTGTAAGCCAATGTTTATTTTAATACGGATATTGTGTTCATCTTTCATAGCTTGCCATGTAATTTATTTCTATTTTATCGATAAAATGTAAGTTTTAAAGACCTGTATATACAACTCATAACATCATTGGAATATAATTCAAAGTCTCTCATTAAACACAAGAAAATGCAAACAAACGTAAGCAAGAAAGAATATTGAATCAATCTTATCATGATCTGTCTCAAAATTAACTGCATGTAAGTGTAACGAGATAAATTTTGATGAAATAAAATGTTACGGCGTCTCACAGAGAGTGTTAACGTGCATTTACTACAACATATTTAAGGTTACGGTATAGTATCGACGGGTACTAGAGGTTTCGGTAAATAACAAGTTCGGTAAATTGTATTTATATAGTAAATGTTGTAGAGGTTTCGGTAAAATGGATCTTTATAGAAGTATACCTACAATGAGGTGTTAATGACACCTATTATTGGCTTACATCAGGGGCATATATTTGCGAACTGGTAATTAATTTTTAATTGATTAATTAATGCAATACCTACATTAAAGAACTGAGGGGCATGAACGAGCTACCACTGAACTTTTTAAGAATAATAACTTTAGGTACCAAACATAAAAATGTAGATTGAATTTAAAATGTAACTTTGTTATGTAAATTTACGATTTAAATAAATCAATACTATTTGTTTAAAGATTAGTGCATTTATTTAAAACAAATAATAGTAATAATAAATGTTGATTTAAAGACTGAATTACTAAAAGATCTTCAATTTAGTTTAATGCTTTTAACAAATGTTCAAAGTCTTGTAAAATATTGTTGTACTGATTTATTTAAAAAAAAAAACATAAACAAATATGAATGAAATTGCGATTCTAAGATTAATTCAGTCTTTAATTAAATATTTTTACCATTCTTTTATCTAAAAATTAATTTACTAAATCTTTAAAAATTGTATTACTGATTGATTAAAAAAACGCCTTAAAGAAATACAAATAAAATATAACCCAAATGAAGTATTGCTTTTAAATGACCTTAATATGTTATTGAGTTCCTCACTTCAGATGTGTGAAATATTGTCTACATTCCTGTTAAATTCTTTACAGTAATTGAGGTAATTAGTAACTGAGTAATTATGTTAATGATTTACTCAATTTACTCAATTGAAGGAATGCACTTTTGAAAATTTGTGCATGACAGAAAATAAACTCGTGAAATTTTGTATTCTCTAATTTAATTTGTATTCATACATATATACATTTACACAATTTTCAACATGCAATATTTAACAGTGAAGAAACATTTCTATAATATCAGTCAGTTTTTATTCTTTTATTTAATTGTTATGCATATATACATTTACATAATTTACAACATGCAATATATAACAGTAAATTAATAATATCAGACAGTCACATAACAATATTTTAAATTTAATATAATATTTGCATTTTATAAACATTTACATAATTTGTAATACATACATTTAGCACAATACAAGCAGATTTTAAAAATACAGGTACATGAAGTAACTAATGACATTATTCACTTTCACACAGAGTTCAGTTCAATATCATTTAACAGTTCATTCGACGTCGTCATGAGAACATATCTACCTTCTGCTTCGTTGCAATAGGCGTCGATGTACACGGTCCAGGTTTTCCCTCAGACACTTCGTTGTTGTTGCAATCAATGATGACCTCCATACTTACGTCCAAAATGCTACTATCGTGGAACGAAATTTGCATGGTTGTAAATTTGACTTCCTGCAGGCGCTGTAACGCTGTAAAGAAAATACCGTAACATGTCTTAATCGTAAGAGAAGATACAGTAACATGTACACGGAGTTGACATGCTACAACTATTTTGCAAAATAGGATAGAAATCACCAATAATAGTATACACATGGGCATCACATGTTTGTAAAAGAGTGGACTTGATACAAATCGTTGAAAATAATCATCGTGACAAAAACTGCAAGCAAGAAACAACGAATTAGTTGGATTTTCTATGTTTTGAGCTTGAACTTCTTTCTTTTATCATGATTTCACGCTAGAAAATGTCTCCATAGCTTAGGTAGCGAGTAAAGAAACATTAATACATGAAAAAAATGCCATAACCCGTTTTACGTGTAAGTTTAAACAAAGAATTTACCTGTGTAAACGCGTGTGTATGTCTATAACTGTCAAGACGCTGTAACCGTTGTAGTTATGACGCCGTATCGCGTTGTCGTACAGACGCACCTCTTATTGTAACGTAGTTCAGCGGGAGTGACACTTGTCCTTGGACATGGTTTTCGAGTATTCAGTGCATACACTTATGCCAGAAAATGACAACGGCCCTACTTGAATTAGATATAGAAGTAGAGTGGCGGTAAAAAAAACTGTTTTTAAAGTAGTATAACAACGTCATCAAAACTTGGTAATCTGCTTGATATACATTATAAAGAAAACAATATTTACATATTTAAAACATAGCGTTATATGTGTAGTTCATCAAAAAAACTTAAAACAGCAATAAATAGCATTTTAATTTTAACAATACATGTGGTATTCAGAAGAATCATATTGAGTAGTTTGTTATGTTTGTAATAAAGTCATATACGTTGTATATGTATGGACACACTTCAAATGTGCTGATAAGCTGCTTTGATACTTTAAAACGCATTTGGATGTAACCAATAACGTATACATTCTTGGAGCTCTACAAGGAAATTGAAATGAATTTACAAGTTCAAATATACAGGCGATGTTCAACGGCTGTCCTGTCAAATCATTAGCTTCACTGACGTTTTTAAAGGTTCTTGAACTCTGACGCTTTTCACTACGGAATGTTTCAAGCAATATTAGTTCTGATGGAGTCATTTTCTATTTGCCATTGGAAGCCCAGAGGGCCTTCGCTCGCATAGTTTCCTCTGGGATGGCAATATCGGAGGAATTTTCTGTTCGACGATAATTAAATCACATTTTCTGGCGTTAAATATTCCATCAAGGCAATTCCAATTTGCACTTGTTTTGGGTTTTACTGTCAAACACGTTCCGGACGATCCTTCTCCTGCGGCGTTACTAGATTGTGCATTGGACCGGAAAATCGCGTGTCTCCTCATGCGGCATGTACACAGACATTCAACAAGGTTTTTCGGAAAAGGCAATTTCCTAAAGACAAAACAACAACAAAAGTATAAACGCAACTCAACAGACATTATAATTATAATGAAGGATTGTTTTCCTAATTTAGGTTGGAGTTTTAGTTTGGATTGCAGATTTAACGTCAAGTATTCGAACATATTTGTCTATATATATGCAGACGAATTTACAATGTGCAATACAGTTTTGCGTTTAACCTCATTTAAACACTGAGCATATATAGAATAACATTTAATAACATTTCACCTTATATATAGGCATATTCTTGTTCCGAATGTTCCGTAGCTGTTCGGATTCAACACCGAGTTAAGTGCAGCAAGACTGTGAACGAATGCTGTAAAAGCGACTTGTGTCTGTGACGTCACCGTGTTTATATCCCTGTACACGTCAAAAAGATTGAACACAAAGTAGGGCGACCAGGATATCACGAACGCTGAAATGATAAAGCGATACATGTTTCACAGTCCTAGGGTTGATCAATTCATAAAATAATATCCTTAGACGTTTTTTGTATCCATTTTAATGGACGATACTTTCAAAATCAGTCCATAACGACATAATGCCATGATAGAGACATTGTACACACAAACACAACACACGGATTACACGTTAATCTTGCTTTGATTAGAAAACTCTTCATTTATTCATCCTATGCTCGATAAGCAAGCAAGCGGTAACATTTGATCCTTACCTAGATAATTATAAGCGTTATCCTCACCGTTTTAATTTTTGCCTGTTGAATGATGCCTTTATTCCTTGTCCGATGTGCAGTTCGGATGTCTAGAAACAAGACTATCGCTAATAATATACGTTTACGATTAGTTCTCTCTAGTAGCACCATATCATTATTCCTTAATATACATGATTAATTTTGATTGAATTCACTATTGTGGTTTGAAAGAGGTTAAAGGTGGTTAAATGCGCGAGCGAATTATAGTCTGCTTCGATATACGTATGCATCTTCAGCCGACTTCGACATTAACCCCCGCTCACTGGGATTTAAGTCGTCCGTTAACATATGGCGAAGTAGGCAGCCACGGCACATTGACTTATTTCCCTCTCATGTATACACCTTGGTGGAGAGGAGCAAGCGTGGGATTAATGCTGTGCTCCAAAAAATACAGTGCCCTTGCGATCCCAGGGCCAGCATCCTACCACTAGACCACTGTTCCCACAACGGAAACGGCTTTAACGGAAAATGTCGGCCGACAATGGATTCTTAACATTAATTCAAGAACCGAAACTCCCTGTACAGTATTCAAACGATAATTTTTTTCCAAAACAACGCTTAGGATTCACTTACTTTAGACTAATGTTAATGTACTAAACATGCCTTACATCACTTACTGTCGTCACAATCGGATAACAGGTGTCTGTTAAGACCCCTGCCCTTACCCCATATTTCGTAAATGATGATCAGGTAGCAAGAGATTATGACCGTTGCTGGGATTATATACGCCGTCATCGCGACCAATGTTATGTAAACCTGAAATGTATCTTACAATTTTGTAATTTAAAGGAAATCTTTGGAGACATGAACTTAAAATAGTACCATCGCAATGTGTAGAACAACGCAATTTAACGAATTAAAACGTGTTTCGACCCTTAAACGTGACCGACTTACCTATTGTTGCAAAAGCACTTTAGAATTGGATTTCGATTCATATATTTAGTGAAAGGGAAACCGAATGGTCACATGACCAGAAGTAGGTTTATCATCAGAAAATGTAACTGCACATAAAACAACATATTGTAAAATAAAACACGTGAACAATAAGTTGTATTCCATATACCTGCCAATGCAAGCGCTCCTGTAGCGTCATTATGCAGTGTGGATCGCCGTTGAGAGTGACAGTGTCAAACAAGAGAAACGAGGGAATGGAGTGAACGTCATAGATGATCCACGCACCGTTCGCTAATATCCAAACTGTCGTGGCTGAATTATACAGGCATGCATTTTTTGAGTATGTCTCTTGATATGAAATACAGACGTAGTAGATCATCTTATTCTCCATCACTCATAGTATAGATAATTGAAGTGTCCAATGCAGCAAGTCTGTGTGTGAATTGCAGACATAACGCAATATTTATCGATATTAGGTTTTATTTAAATGTCCCAATAATCACCATGCAAGATATGTTATTTCTGTGCGAGATGTATTTGCTGGCGAAACTATACACATATATATAGAGATAACTCAATATCAAGAGCGTTTTACAGTTTTGTTTATTTTGTGCGTAGAGTGTTGACCTTACGGTATTGCCCCTGTAAAAACAACATAATTTTACTGTTTCAAGCATATGCAACGTTTCAGGGATTAACATATCAAAGATAAAACATACCGATAAATAAACAAAGTATTATAAGTAAAGTTATTATGGAACCGGTTTGCGATTATGCTATATTATTTGACCTGTGCGTTGTCAGAAGTAAAGACAAATCGCTCCTTTTAGCGAACATATGTTCTACTTTGTAACTCAATAACTACTATGACATGAGAACACAAAGACATAACAATCTTTAGACCCTGTCAAGTATGATAATAAGTACATATGCTCATCTCTGATCCAATATATGTTAAAAAAGGCTGTGCACAATACAAGCCTGAAACGTAAATCGAACACGAGCATTAATAAACAATGACTTATTCGTTATATGTTACATATCAATACATATCTGCATATATACATATTGTAAATAAATGTGAAAAAAATCATGCAGGTACGAAATATTTGTATTTGTTTTAAAACATGTGTACAGGAGTGTTCCAAGAATTGCATATTTCGAACGATAATAAAGCAATGAAATTAAGTTGTGTTTAATTCTTAACAATTGTATGTTAATCTAAACAAATGTATACCTATATGTCTGAAAAGATGCCATATTGATGTATGAGGTGTTATCAATTGTAAGTTTAGAAAAATAACGAAGTCGTACTCACCTGCCAGAAGACAACGCATTGGTCGTATACATAATATTCGTAATCTTCAGTGTAGGTAACGTTATATTCATGAAGCCATCGGGTAGTGTTAGTGACGTCACAAACGTTGTAAGAACATATCCCAGCTAACTCCATAACGCATGTCTTATTGACAGTGCTACGTACTAAACCGCAAATGAAGCTGTATATGTATAAACAATTATACATTATTGAAAACACGTTAAATATGATTAAACCTTATCAGTCTGACCTTGAACATAATATACGCATCTTTGGATATATTTGGGCACTCACAAATTAAAAGAAAAATTCACATTTAAAAATGATTTAATCGAACATAAATCCTTTTTGTTACAAACTGCCACATTCGTAATCAGCCATGCGTTACACAATAATATTCGATGTGTTATTTTGAATCTGGCAAAGTATAAAAATATTGTTGTAGCAGATGTTAAATGCGGCTCAAACGGTACATTGTCGACTGTACTCACTGAACGGTTTGAATAGTTTTCTGTGAAAGCATTTCAGACACCGATACGGTTCATCCAAAGAGAATGCGTTTCAAATAGGCATGATCAATGTATTTACTCAGTGCACATGTGCTTGTTTAAATACATGGCAATTGTAACTCTGTTTTTTTTTGCATACACTCTACTCGTAAATTAGCCTTGTTACTCCATCATATCTCTCAAAGTCGGTGTACGCCTATCAAATTGCATGTTGATAACTTCCAGTATGGTGCCAACGTCCACACCAATATATGTTTACGGTATTTTGAAAAGCAAGTAGCAACACAGACTGCCCATACTTTCACATGTTTGCAAAGCAGAATTTCTATCAAATAGTTGAACCCACCAACGATGTCCATAACACTTAAACACGTTCTAGCCCATAGTACGTCGCCCCCTGCTAATGACGGACCTTCTATGAAACAGATCCTCGACAGAGCTGTGTTCCATGCTTTCGTACCACTAGTTGGTCTCTACGGTCGTTGACAACAGTCATAACAACTATTTTCCTGCGATGTCGCTGTTTCGCAAGTGATATTGAGTGCCCAATAAAACTGTGTCTAATACACAAAGTGATATTTCTTAGAAGTCGTTGCTTCTTGAGAAATGCGTTTGCTAATTGGTAAGGTAATGTTTGAAACTCATAAAATCAGTAAAGGAAAAATGTATTGAAAATTTTAAAAAAGGAAATTTAATGCAATTATAACATAATTTCCTTACATCAGAAATATTGTTTAATAATGTCAGTCCTTATGCATGATTAACATATATTTATAACTTGAGTATATCTTCGGACGCTCCTGTTAACCGTCAACGATTAGATAACAGCCAAAAACATGCGTTACTTTACCAGCATGGCAAATTGTAATGCAGTTGAGATTGGACACATTCGTATATCACTCCTTGTTTCCAATACACTCTAAGACGCATATGTTTATTTTGTGTTTCAATCGACGTGTTCGTTAACTTTCCTGATCAACTATTCACACGTGATAATGGGTTTGTTGTTCTACTACTTTATTTCAGGAATGCAATGTTTCTCCGTATACATGTTGTTCGTGTGAACAGTTATTAATCGTGACTTGAAATATATTAAATATGTATCACTTATATATTAAGTGTTATTTTTTATTAGCTTTATTGTTTTTTAATTAGAGTGTATCATAACAACTTCCGAAAAATGTGATAATATACTTAATTTAGTACAACAGTACTACTGTATATTTTCAGGACACGTTTGTGTCATCATTTACAATTCGAAAGAACACACTTGATTCAACATCGGATTGTTAAGAAGACGCTTTGAGTTTTGTGATTAACATTCGAGGCAAAATCTACAATTTGTTTTCTACGCATTCTATGCTAATTGGCCATTGATATTTATCCCATCTATGTGAATTACTTCCAATCCATAAGTAAAGTATTCTCAAGATTTTATGAAGTGCGGATTACCCGATGTAATAGTTCTAGGCTGGTTTGCATGTAATGCATTATTTCAGAAAGCAGCTCAGTAGCCGATTCGTTAACCAAGATACTATTCATTCATCCGGTTCGGGTTATTCGGATTACAAAGTGTAAACATCGTTTAGCGTTTGTGTATGTCATGACCGTTCGGTAACGGTAGCCTAATTATCAAAATAGTTCCTGATCCTTTGGCGACATCCCGTTGTTTTATGCATGTTTATTAACAAACCGCTGAAATATACTACACAAGCAAACTTTGTCAGTTACATTTTCTATTATAGTTTTTTTAATGTATGACATTTTGATATTCTATCTTTGAACAATACAAAATTTATGAAAGTAACAATGCGAAAAGATAAATGGAATTTAATAGCCGAATGGCGGTATATAATTTACACCAGACTAGCACTAAAATAAATAATAAAACCTCAGCTATAGACTAGCACTACAACTGAGGCATGTCGTGGAGGCGACCGGAAGTACTGCCCTAAAATATCTCCAATCCCAGTTGCACTATTGATTTAGCTTCTCGTTTATGCAATCATCGGCACCAGAAAATGTACCGCATTACATGCTGTTTCGCAAGAGATCCGTAACGTGCTAACATTTATTTATGCAATTCATTGAACACATGGCTGTTTCGTTAGCAGTAGTTCTACATCCAACTAAATGAATATGCATGTAAATGTAAAACGCGTGTTCATCAAGCCTCTCTTAGACCGGTTTTAGAATCGTACCAAAAAAAGACACTCGCTTTTTTAACGTTTAGTACAACATAAGACACGACACCACCATATAAGTCGTGTAATAGTGTTTAAGTCGCAGAACTTCGAAAAAAGTGTTACCGTTCCTTCATTTTCAATCGCTAAGTTACTGAGCGTTTATGGTGCATAATCTGTGCAGAAAGTTTTCATCACAGCATACGCAGATAGTCGATGACAAAGCACCAGAATCAATAACTAACCAATCGCATGGCTTTATTTTGGTGAAATGACGTCGTCAACATGAAATGACGTCAAGATAGTAAACAACTTTTAGATCTACCAGCATTTGTTTGGTCAATTAAATGTTTTGTTCTGTCATCTAAAATGTAAGAGTCAAAAGTGTTGGCGTTTTCACATTCGTGTGTTCGCTTTATTTATCAATATAACACTCATTAATCTCACTACACTGTGCAACATTGAACGACAAGTCATTAACTGAACGGCATGAAATACGCAGCGTTGTACAATGTTTCAGTAACATCTTAAATTCTTATTACGAATGTAATCTGTCCGATTACGCGATAATAGTTGTATAAATGACAACGTGGTAGGAGATATTCGGCTCAAAGGCTCCAAGATTAATCAGTGTTGATATAGTCGGAAGAATGTATACCTCAAATATAACCGATATAAATTATATGTCGTGGTTTCATTTATGCTACAATAATAAACATGTTGAAACGCCAGTAGCACTAACGCAATAATGTCATAACAACGAGGCCATTTGTGTTTGGTCATTGACCTATTGTCCAATTACAATAACAATAACCATACAAAACATACTGATATGTAAACATACGAAATATAGTCAGCATCACACGAAGAATGCACGCAATTAAACCAATGGACTTTCAAAACATATAACAAATTAAAACAATAACACCTTCAAAATTCTTATAATAACACCTTCAACCACCGTGTTTTTAATCTTTCTATAATAGTGTTAAAATAGCATGCGTTAATTAAGGGACTAGCTCTGGATATATATGTGATTTAGAGCTTTATAAAAGCAGTTGACGTGATAATACTTTGAATATACCGTTCCAAGGCGGTTACATCCGTTCCTATTTCTGTTTTGGATGTGTCATTGATTACATCGTCTCGTATAATGTTGTGGCTCATTGTTTTGCCAAAGGTTGCATGTGATAAAGGAAATACCGCATGGTATACAAGGATTCATATCCTGCATGTGCCTCTGAAGGTTTATTTATTTTTTGCATATTCGGTGCTTTAACTGTGACATTCTGCACTATTAAGTGTTCATATGCATGTAATAATAACTACATGAGTAGCGTACAATTTTGATAGTGTAACAGCTGTAAAATGCCATAGGTTTCAGCGAGTATTCATTTAGTCCACGTCTCAAAAAGTGACAGAGGCCAATTGCGTCTAGGTTCATGTTTAATCATAGCACGACTGATAAACCTTCAGGTGCCGAGTTATTCATGTGTAATACATTTTCTAATATTGAAGTTTTAATTTATTTCAATAATCTACCGTGTGTAATTCTTTTAAACCCCCAATGATGTACATGGACAGTTCCAATGCGGCGATCCAAGTTTTGATAATGTTTATTATATATTCGATTGATTGCTGTTAAAAATAAGTTGATATAAACAAAACCATTGCCACCTGATAAAGTTTCTGGAGTTTTTTTTCTTGCTACATGCAGATTATTGTATCGCTATAAAAACACAAGACACTCATACCAAACTACTTAAATGAAATATGAGAGCAGTTAACAACTGAAAACGAATGGAGTCCATACAATTCCATTAATTAGTGGTTCATTTTCTAGAAGCACTGTCAAACTCATATCATATATATGATTGACGCTTAACGCCCTAGTTAAATCATTTTGTTTTCTGTGCACTAAAATATTGCGAGAAAGTACGGCAGATAATTGTACACGATTGTATTTAGGATAAGAACGCGAAGTGGCATACAATAAAGTGTTTCAAAATATTTTTTTAAATAAGGCCCATTTACATGCGCTAAACACAAACACAACTTAAACATTAATTGATCAATTTCGTGTTTATGTTCTAAAGACAAATATAACAATTTTAATACAGTGCATTAAACAAGTCCGATCTGTTAAAGTGAACAAACACCATTACGTTCAGGTTATAATTGTTATTGTTGTTTATCGGATGTTTGTAACGGAAACGTAGATTGCACTGTGTGTCTTTCGTCTCGAACATTATTGTCGCATGTTTGAGTTGAAGCGATTCGTTACTAATGCTGGCATACAATATCTTGTACGCGGTTCTAAGCTTGCAATTTGCGACTGGTATCATTCGATATATGTTCTGATAGTGATAATTGTAGAAATTTCTCTTTTTTGCAGTTTAGCAATGGATATTTGGGCTCACTTAGAGTTCGGAACGTGCACATTTATGGCCTATACGGTATATAAGCTCGGGATTAACTTATATCGACCTTTTGCGAAACAGCTTTGGCTGATAAAAAAAAAACACACCCATCCGCCCAAATTAATTGCTGTTAATAATGTTTAACCTGTTTTGTTATGTTCGAATGTACTGCCGATATATTTATTACAGAATGGCTGTCAATCTGTTGCGAGCGACCACAGCACACCTTCGGGTTACGTTATTTAACTGTACATGACTTATGGGGAAGATGTCGATTAAATGTCGGGCCTTCAACCGTGGATAGCGGCGGCGCCACGACATGGATACATTACCATCGTCCAGCAGAAGGTCAATAGCCAGGATGTCGCCAAGACACGAATTCGGTGAATGGAAGTTAATGGGAACAAAGTGTCATTCAGTGTGTTTAAGTGTTTCTGTTACTTAACGTGCAATACACTTGTGGTAATTTCATTTTATTAGAACGTACAATAGTTCGTTAAAATAATTATTAACGACAAAGTTCTAATCAATCTCTAAACATACCATATTTAGTTTGATATGAATTGTATTTTTATGACTGAACACACCCCTTACACTTCACACATGTGGAGTAATAAATTAATAATATGATACAAATATGTGTTTGGCATAGGTCACCAGGTAACTGAGGTAGGGCAATATGCTGAAATAATTATTAAATGCTATTGTTATGGTTTTCGGTGGCTTATCGCTTGTATTGTCCTTTCTAGAATATGTTTTTTCCACGTGTCTTAAATAGAATACTTTATGACGGTGAGAATCTATCCTCTTGAGATGTATCTGAGTTTCAATGTTTGCATATTAGATGACTGCTTTTATTCACGTTTGTAATAATTTTATTAATTATTCAAGCGGCCGATCACATATTAATGTATATGCATTCATATATAGAATGATCGAGCTAATCCTCTGCAAGCACATCGTTTGCTTCACACTTTTATTTGAATCATCATAGTACTACAATTGCAATGCAACTTCAAAACGGCATTGTGCTTTTACAATGGCAATAACCACGTATCTAGAAAACATTGACGTAATTAACTATGTAGTTTGTATTTTAGTCAGACCACATAATTAATCAAACATTCCGAATAGACTTGTATAACTAGGCCACGATGAATTATCGTAATATGTGTTTGTTTAATACAAGCAATTATAAAAAAAACAAAAAACATAAACTTTATAACGCGGTTGCCTTATAAGTGTAAGGCCGCTTACCGGAACAAATAATGCATTAGTTTGGACTAGTATGCATCCGTACTAAAGATTACTTATTAAACCTATTGTGTGTTTATTTTAGAACCGGATTTAGGATTATTTAGTTTACTGCATTACTTAAAGTTTTATATTTTCATTTATAACATGATGAAGTTTGTTCATTTTGCTTTGAATAAACTTGAGTAAACGTACTGTCAAACGAATAACTTCACCCATATGTATATCCCTGTATATTTTGTAGTTTGTATGTGCTGAAATTAAATATTGACAATGGCTATGCCTTAACTAATCATATTTAGTTAAATTGTAAAACAATTGCGTGTATTTACAAGTATATAAACATATTATTTTGAATAATTAGTAACTTATCAAGACTTTGAAACGTCAGCTCGGTAGGAATTTGCAATGAAGACTGATTTACTTGCGTATTGACAAATTATATTAGAACATAACGTATTGACAAATTATATTAGAACACAATGTTAACACAATTTTAGTGCATACTACCTCAGTTTATTTGTAGCGAATGCTATTATAGATTTTTACAACAAATTAGCTTAAACAAATTATTGTGTTACACAATCAATGGCAGAATATTAACTGCCATCATAAGAACACGTGTACTTCACTGAGCCTGCAAAATATCAACTAAATCAGTGCAAACTGATTCTTTAGTCTGGGTGATTTTGGCGTTGCGCTTTGGCGTATCTCGGTCTGCAATTATCGTGTCATTCCGCATGTCTCAGAAGGTGCAGATGTTCGCTATAAGTGCATGGATATTAACATAATCAAAACACGAATAATAATCGGGTTGAACTTGTAATAACAAATTTGAAAATTCACAATATATAAAATCGAATTAAATCGTTTAATATGGGAGTATGGTGCTTTAGTTCAGAAGAATTTAATAATAATAAAATAGGTAAGCACACCCACGAAATTTAAATAATTAAGACAAATAATAGGTCAATAGCATTTCTTCCTGGTTTTCATTGATTCTATCAATAGCAATGTTTGCATTGTTTATTCTTCTTCTGATTGAAATAGTAAAGTTTTTCGACACACACTTTATAAATAAAGAATGCCATTGGTATTTGTGTACCGAAGCAGGCGTTTAAACAAACTAACGAAATCTCTCTTAAGTTTCTACACAAAGTTGTTTCTGTTTCCAGTATGCATAGACAAGTGTGAAAGCTTACATTACATGCGAATATAGATAAACGCTCGAATTTCAGTAAACGTATTCTGAAAAAAAAGACTCCTTTCACAATTTAATCTGTATGTGTTGTTTGGAGGCAATGGTTTATGTGCCCGTTCATTCTCGCCAAACTATGTCGTTTCTTAGAGGCTGTCATAGGCTGAGTAACTTTGTATTTGGTGTGAAAGTTTATATATATATTGTATAACCAATACATTCTTAAAATCTTTAATAAATTCTTTACAAAATATTATATTCTAGTTGTATATGCACTGTGTTCGTATAACGGATGCTCGCTAGTGAAATATCCCTCAAAACACCTTAAGTATGATGTAATGAAACGTGAAAGTTATTGGTAAATACTATTGCATTATGTCTACATCAAACGGATATAATGTTATAGATTAAACTTCGTTGTGGTTTAAAATAATTGCGTCATAAGATGCTGTGTGAGTAGTTACATAAGGTGATAAGCAATTAATATAAAATTATATTACAAAATATTAAATATTATATGTCTGGTGTTCATTGCCAATTTAAACATACTGTAAATCGTCCGCACGACATGAATACTCGTATTTCTTTATCAATACTGTTGTAGATGCTTGATACCATTTTTTAAATTATATTATAATGTATTGGTCCGGTTACGCACGATTGTTTTAAACAACCAATCCAACATTTATATTTTAAGGTGAATGACGTCGTGCCATGTAAGTATCATTATTGTTTTCTTTCACATCATGTTCTCTACTTAGTCGATATTTGCTTCTGAATTTCGAAACAAATTCAATTATCATTGTTATCATAGTTCTGAAAAGTTATAAACTTCAATAAAATAAATTCAAATATGCTGTATGAGTCAAACAAATGCGTTTTTATACGCGTTATGTCTTTCGAATTTAAGTGCATGATAGACATTGTAGTTGTACCAAACCTCATAGAAAGCGACTCGTTGAATCAGTAGTGTATCTTTGGTAATTGTGAATTGATTTTGACA
Source organism: Dreissena rostriformis (assembly GCA_007657795.1). NCBI lineage: Eukaryota > Metazoa > Mollusca > Bivalvia > Myida > Dreissenidae > Dreissena > Dreissena rostriformis. Next base: position 48,058 of record VMBQ01003581.1, on the reverse strand, counting down.
TAATTTAAAGCGATACATTCACATATTTAAAATTTAAGAAAATCGTGACATGTTTGCACACACAAAATAACACTATTGATGCGCGTTGATTTCTAGTGTGGAAAACAATGATTAATCCAAGGTATTGTGTTAAAAAAATATTTATTTGTTGGTGCAGCAAACTAAAGCTTTGTCAAACAATTTAACATGTGATGTTTTTGTCTCGAGTTAAAAATGCATATTCAAAGCATTGTTATATCTGGCGTGGTCTGAGAAAAATGGGCAAAATGCTTGTGCTTAAAGTGTCATACCAGATAAGCCTGTGCAGTCCGCACATGCTAATCCGGGACGACACTTTCCGCCTTAACTGGATTTTCGCTAAGAAGAGACATCATTTAAACGAAACATTCCATAAAAGCGGAAATTGTCGTCCCGGATTAGCCTGTGCGGACTGCACAGGCTTATCTGGGATGACAATGTTCGCACAAGCATTTTGCCCAGTTTTCTCAGAACGCGCCACATATTATGAAATTCTTAAACTCCGCAAGGACGTCGATCGTTTCAAGGTGGTTTCTAAATGTGTATTAATGTTGTATGGTGTATTGTTTGTTATCAAATGCAGTGTCATGTCTTGTACTCATGCATGCTGACTGGAGTTCATCTCCTAGAAATGTACCTGTAGATGTAATAGTACACGAAACAACCTTACAAACACAACACAGTTTGTAACAATTACACGTGTATGTAATGTTATAAAAACATACCACACATCTATAACATTTAAAATAGTAAACACATCGGAAGTCTATGATATAAGAAACACGATTTCCTCTCAACATTAAATACTTATCAAATAGTTGTTTAATGAATACTCATTATGCATGCTAAATACCAAGTGTTATATTGTAATAGTGCATTTATATTGTCTAAACCCTTGTTGTATCCATTTATAACTTGTCTGGTCTACTTCGTACTGTTTATGTTGGACGCCTTTCACGTTTCATGTCTTGAATTAATAGATTACTAATAGATTAGCGAAAAACGTCCAAACGTTCGCGTCAAGTCTAATGTTACTTCCTTAAAATTGATAGATACCACAGTTTTGTGAAGACGTTATCTATAAGTATAATATATATGTATGTTTAGATGTCGGCTCCGACAGGGCCATAAACATTTTTTTGTTCGAATGTAGCTCGATAGCATCAAATGGTATCTAATAAATGCATGTATATTGAAGTAAGTAGCGTTCTGTGTTGTTGATGGTTCCTGCAAAACGGTAAAATGGCTGAATATTGTTTTAATTGAGAACGAGTTTACAGCACCATCAGCCACAAGTAGGATATAATTTCTATACCATATTGGTCACTACCATGCCGACAAGGCGTAACCGCAATAAACAGGTCTTCTTTCAATTCGTTTCATCTCGCTAAGTTTATGGAAGTATTAACACGTAACTTCTACACATTTTTATATAATGACTTTACAGAGGTAAGTCCTCTCATTTCATTGATTTAAAATATGTGAACACCGCCTAATGACAACAATATAATGCTAATGATTTCTTATGCAAAAAGTCAATATATATATGCACCTAACAAATAACATTCAAATAAAAATAGCTTATATTGCAATGAAAATAACTATTTGCTGTTTCATATATATTTGTACTTAAATGTTCGGATACAGCGAGATCACCACTATTACATATGGAAGTGCAGTACACGAACAAAACTACATATTTTATCTCGAAATTATTACACTCCTCGTAAGCTGACCTTTATTAAGATTTGTGGCAATCAACGGACATCATCAACTAAACAATATTGAAATTAAGTCGAGAAATAGGCACAGCTTGTTTTTGAATACATCTCTGGATTGAAGTGTATGCATCGTGCAATCACTTGCACTGTTGATGATTACATTTTCAACAGGTTTCCAACAGCATCCGGAGCATTAACTTTTGATTTAAAAAACAGTCCGGATTCTGCGTCCAAGTATAACTAGAAATTATAGCGTGCCTCGAAATTTTCACAGATTTAAGTGAGGTTAAGATGTTTGCTCTATAATTTATTTATTCGTAAATAAGACTTAGACCGTTATCATTACTTTACAGATTAGGAATGGGCATCATTAGTTAAACCTATGTAATGAAAATTTCAGGTAATCTGGTTATACTTGTCTTCGCTGAGCAATTACATCTCTGACATAAATAAAATGGAGTAAGATGTCTTCTCGCTTTGCGAGATAAATATTGACATTAAATCAACCAAATATCATTTTAATCAAACACAATGAATTGGTACAAGTAATGGCTGCAGTTATATTTCTGTTTCATCAATTTAATGATGAAAGACAAATTGAAACCATACGAATATGCATTTTACTTAAAATAGTTTTATCGGTATTAAACTCTCTTCATTTAAATAAACGTATCGCTGTCAGTCAATTAGTTTAGAAGAAGTATATATTGTTACCGCGTAAGGTGTAAGGGCTGTTATATACGCTAATCAGCCACAATTAGCGGTGATCATTATACCCTGCGCCCGATACACAATATCGTTCTTGATTAACTCAAAGCCCGACAGTCTGTCAGTTAACACAAACGTGTCCGATGAAGTGCTCGCGCAATTAAACATGCATAATTCAAACATAAATAAACATACATGAAGCGTCCCTAATGCTATAAATTCGTGCAAGTTTATTATATACACTACACTACTGTAACAAGCTCTGCTTAGTTTACAATGTTTTAGGTTCGATTGTTTTGTCAAGTATTAATCGCAAATTATATATGTATCTGAATAAATGCGTTTTTTGTGCATTTTGAAGCTAAATACAGTAATTACAAATAGGCATATACTATTTAGGCTGTCTTCAGTTTTAAAGAAAACAATGTCTGCAAATAACAAGATGACTCAATAGTTTCAAGGATAAACACGGGTCATAATAATTACGTATGCAATGTATGATACAATGATTCAACCGTGTTACAATTATTGAGTGTAGGGGTAGTACACAAAACAGACATTATTTTAACAAAAGAAGAATACATGTCCGAAATTACAATAAAAATCGAAGACTTAGGGGTGGAGGGTGCAACGATTTAAGCAAACAAAGATCGATTAAAATTCGATCAATTAAAACAATGTCTTCAATGCAAAAATTGCTTCTCAGAAGAAAAAGCAAAAAGTACATGTACTAATTTGGCAAATTATACATTATCAAATACATATTTTAAATGTAATGGTCTGATGGTAGATGTCACATTCTAATGTAAAATGCTCATCCCCTACACAAAACTAGTAATTAAAACAATTTTGCAAACAATACGAATGGTATACACCTGCAAAATACCCCATGTGTAAAGAATCTTGCCTATGTGTTTGAACGCGTATTTGTTGCGTGCGCGAACGCGTCATAGAAATGGTTGAATATAATTTAACCTACGTATGCATGTCATTGCCAACTAATTACTGTTGCAATACGACTACAGTTTATTCGACCTTAATACATTAATACTTGCTTGCCTTGGTTTATGTATTGCCCTGTAGTGTACTGTGCACTGTTTAGGCCACCTGCATTCACTTGCAGATACTAGGTTGACAACAATGTCCTGCTATTGTTTTTGGAAAGTCCTTATTCATATTTATTATAATTCCGAACTTTATAATATAACATAGTTTATTTCGGCCATAAGAAATCTGTATGCCATGTATCTGAGCTATGTTCGCATGATGGCTGCAGATCACAGAAGTCTTCTTGCAACCACCAGGGCGCGCCATATCCAGCATGCTACTTTAATAAAGTTTTAGAAAGCAACAGATTGACCAACTGATGGTAATTGACGTATCACTGGATGCTGTGGCTCTGCAATTGATATAGGTCATTGATATTTGCAAAGGAAATTCATTTTAAGAAGAGTTAATTTTATTCGACCAGCCAAACGCCCCACAAAGATTCAAAGACCTATTCATATATCGTAATAGGATAGTTGTCCTTCGTGGAATTAGGTGACCGCATGATTGCAATCGAGATAAAATAAAATTACCGTTCGATCCTAGAAAACAATGTCTGACGGCAAACAAGTGCGCGACAGACGTATTTTTCGAACTCACTGAATTGTCCCACTAAATAAAAATAATTTTCGCTTGCCTGACAGCTACGCTTAACAAAGAAAAACGATGATTTATGATTGTCTGTTACCGCTATTGGTAAACAGTGTTGCTGTTAGAACGCATACATATAGTGATGCCATAACGATTTGGTGTTCAGAGCTAAGACGTTGTAAGATTGTTGACGCTCAGCCCTAGGCAAGGCAACTCAGTTTTTGTTAGGAACACTCTTTTTTGCCCGTTAGCATAAACAACAACGTGGGTCGATTGTGCGAAAGCGAGTCTGAGGTAACGCTCGTAATTAAAAGTTAAGAGAGTTGAAAATACATGTACAGATAATTATATTTGCATCATTTTCAGTTGTATGTAAAAATTCATCAATTTTGTCATTAAATGTCAAATAAAATTTATTCAACGGAAATGAACATTAACGTAAAATTTAAATTGTGTCTTGTTCTACGCTTTTCATAGGGTTTTGTGGTTCAAGATTCATAACATTTTGTTTTCAATTTCATTGTTTTATTTAATTTATTGAAGTCCTTATACTATAAATAATAGAGCCAACGCATTGCTGTGTTCTGTAACATTATCGGTGTTTAGTCTTCATGCCACCATGAATGAAATGTTAATGACTTTCAATACAAGCGCAAAGTATTATAAGTCATTAGTATATTTATAACATACAGTAAACAATTAGTTGTTCGAGATGTTCAGCAATCAAACGTCTTCAAACATATATATATTCAATGCGGGTTATGATAAACATGACGTTATATTAACCACGATCAGAGAAACGTTTAAAGCGATTCAAACATCTGACCTATTTATTTAACAGCATTCTGATAACAATAAACCTGTATTCACGCACATGTGACATGTCCTTGATTTATTGCAAATAGCCTATATGATTGGGTTATATGAGACCGGTTCAGCATTCGTTCTGTCGAAGTTGATTGAACTGCAGTAATGCTTTAAAACAATTACTTACTTCACACGTGCTATAATGCAACGCCATTATACATTTTGAATAAGTATATATTTAACAGTCTGTGAATAAATTATGTTTAGCTAAAATATAATTGGATGAAGCTTTGAAAGACACATCTGTATCGTACACTTATATGCTGTTGCATAATGAACGCGTGTATCCATGTTTTTATTAGAAGGATTATATATAAAGGTTATGGTTTCTCCAAATGTGTTGTTATGAAAAGTTTAGTTCAACATCGACCCTTTTTAAGATATGTACTATTCGGCAAGGAAGTCTGAAACCTCCTGTGAATTTTGATGCTCTGGTGTTGCCTAGCCCTTACAGCTGCATTCCGCGTATCCACATCCACATGTATTTCAGAACTCCTCTCAATAGCAAGGTCACTCTTTAAATTATCGACATTCTTCAGGTAAGATGCTCATGTCAAAACAAAAAAGTATGATTATGAACGTCATACTCTTATTAGTTTTGTAATAGTTGATACGTTCTGTTATTCATCATTTGATGTGAACAGACAGGTAAAATGAGTAGATTGACCTTGTTTTGCGGATAAGGAATGTGAAATATCCGTTCATAACAGCAATTCAAACATATGTAAATCAAACGCCACACACTGCACCTTCTATGAATAGTACAAATAGTCTAAGGCCATGAGTAAATTCATAGCAATATAAACAAGAACATTCTTAAAAGATAATCGGTTTTGAAATTACTCCATTAAGGAGTGCGTCTTCTCGAATCATTGATTTTCTCTCTCTAGCTATTATGTACACTTCTCTAACACTAGATTGTTAAGACGACATGAAAGATAATTTAATTTGAAAATAATTGTTTCCTTATTTATATATTACCCGATATTTTCGTTAGTGCAAATTCCTCCTTGCTAATTCCAAATGTTAACTGAATTTAGACAGTGCATGCTGGTTCAATGTGATGTATTATTTATTTAGCAAGAACCAATAAAACTAGTATGCATTGGGCAATAAGTGCCAATGTTAAAAACATGTTATCAAAAGATCTAAAGACACAGTAAGGATAAATATACGGCGGCTGCAACGGGGATGTTTTTTATCGTAATTTGGCTTGTATTGTTGCAGACAAATAAATGCAACATGGGCTTGGTCATTATACTGTCAAGATTAAAGTGACAATTAGTACAAACATATGAATATGTTTAGTGGTAGACAAGTTCTTGACTTGTTGAAGTGTGATGCAATCATGTTTAATTTAAGTTTGATTAATTTATTCTACGATGCGACTTTTAACAAACACAATTTCTGTAAACGTTTAGTCTATATAGTCGATATTCTCAAAAATAAAAAAAAACTGACAAAGCAATTTTTCACCCATGAATTAAAAAAAAAATGGAAATCAACACATTTAAAAAAAATGCATACATTTTATAAAAAATATATCAATAAAACCGGCCAAACCTTCCAAAATGCCTCGTTTTGATCGACAATATAATATTTCTCGTATGTGATATGCAGGTCAATATAAACGTCTCTCGGATGCACGTACGTGGCTGCCAGAAATGTTGAAGCGTTTTGGTAAATCAAGCTTCTTGTTTATATTTCAATCATTTAGTTAGCTTTCGTTTAAGTCAACTTTCATTTTTTAAAGAGAAACACGGCAGCCAATGTACAATGTAAACTCGCAAATATGTGCGTTGGTCATATAATTAGTATGTATTAAATTATTGAACTAACTGTATATATTTCACCACTATATCAAAACCTGTATAAGTACATTTTATGTCAGGCTTCCAATTCAATGAACATGAGCATTTTCGTCCGATTAACTCGTGTATTCAAGTTCACGGTACGTAATCCAAATGCCAAGTGAATGCATTTCATACTCAAAGTAACTATTTATTAGTTCCGTCATAACACCACAACGGTTCTACCACATAAGACAAAGTCCATTCAGTGCACCGCTGTGTTTCCATTTCCCAATAGGTCAGACATCATTCTGTCAAATCGGAATATTGCGGATTTCCTTTACAATCATTCGGTAAGATGTTCACTAGAATGTAGTAAATTCACAATTTACAAGGAGCTATCTCGATAATCAGTGTATATTTAGTTTTGCATGTGAACTTGAACACTAATTGGTCTTTATCGTTATGTTCAGTATAAAATATCCACACAGAAACACAACATAATTAATGCAACTTGGACCATCGCTTTTAAACTGCTGAATAATGAATAATTTCGCGCATATACGTAACACAATATTATTGTTTTAAGTGATAGCATTGTTTAAGGTTCATCAAGTGAATAACATTTGACGAACGGCAATTTTATACTATTTGTCATTACCAACAACATTTTTAACTGCGTTTTTAATTTTGAATAAGTCATTTACTCTACCGCATTTTTTATCGTTTGTCATTTGCAGATCATATGCACTAAACTTATCGTCTTCTGTCTGAATCCTTTCGTAAAACATTACGCCTGATTTCAACCTATTTTATCGTGGCGTTAAAGCGTTAAATCGCATTGCCAAGTTACAAATAGTAAACTTTGAAGATTCCCAATCAATATTTGTGCTATGAGTAGAATATCTGACATAATTAGTCATAGCCTTATAATGTTAAAATTAGTATATACAATTTGCCGATTAGATATTGGTATTTAACACTTCCATTTTAACACAGTTTCCATATCTATAGTAAACTTATTCTTTATATAATTTTGATAAAGACCATACATAATCATTTAAATTCTTTTTAAGTATGATTTATTTCTTTATAATTTGACCAATCTTTGTTTTTAATAGTCACTATGATTAAGTAATACAAATTCGAAATGTAAACTTTCGAGTTAAGAATTATAGAGCCTTAATAGTGTATAATTCTCATTGTGTACCATTCATCATTTATTGTAGGAATATTAAAAAGCCATAAATGGGTGTCAACTGGGTCTGTTACCACTCAAAAACTTATTCGAGATTGCACATCCATATAAATACGTCAGGGACATTCCTTATATTATATATTTCACGGCAACTGATGACAGAAAATCAACACAGTCTATTGTTCACGAAGTCTATAATGACATATGAGACAACCTCATTGTACAGTAGGAATGTAAGAAACGATCAAAACAGCAACCGGCAATAAAAGCTTCGTTTAAAAAAAACAAGAAACAATCAATCCATGTTGTCGCAAGTGCATCCGAAAGGAAACCCTTACAGTATGCGGTCTGTCATCACAACAACTTACAGATAATAAGAAAGGGTGATTTATGTTTTGCGTCCATTATATTTTAAATCACGAGATTAAATGTTATCGCATTATACTATGTATAAACGTATTATATTCATTATTGTAACGGACGTGAATCTGTGTGAGGACCATATATTACTGACAGAAAATAACGAAACATAACATATGCATATTCTTTAATTTAAAGCAACCACGGGTTTCCTTTTCAACACAGTTGCAGAGAAAACATGATTCGTTTTCTAAAGAAGTGTTTATTGTAAGTTTAGAAAAATAACGACGTCGTACGCCTGCCAGAAGACAATGTTTTGGTTGTAGACATTGTATTCGTAATATTCAGTGTTGGTTACGTTATATTCATGAAGCCATTGCGTAGTGTTAGTGACGTCACAAACGTTGTAAGGACATATCCCTGCTACCTCCATAACGCATACCTGTTTGTCTTCTTGACAGTGCCTACGTACTACGTACTAAACGGAAAATTACACTGTATATATATATACAAATTTGTAAATTCTTGAAAACACTTTTGCAATGATTAAAACAAATCAGTCTAAGCTTCATCATTAAATAAGCATCCGTTGTTTGAAATACGCACTCAGGAATTAAATGAAAAATGCACAATTAAACAATGACTTAATCGAACACTGGTGCTTTGTGTTTAGGTTCTTTTTACAAACTGCCACATTCCTAATCAGCCATGCGTTACACTATAATATTCGATGTGTTATTTGGATTCTTGCAAAGTTTTTAAATATTTATTTAGCAGATGTTAAATGCGGCTCGAGCGGTACAGTGTCCACTTTAATCACTGAACGGTTGTGTTTGTTATGATCTTTTTTCTTGGATAGCATTTCAGACACCGATACTGTTCATCCAATAAGAATGCTGCTGTAATATGCATAATCTATTTGTAAACTCAGCGTAAATAAAAACGCGCTTCGTAAAATACAGGACAATTGGAGCTCTGTAATTTGTTATATCTCTCAACGTCGATGTGTTCTTATCAAAGTGAATATGGATACCTTCCGTTATGCTGACACCTTCCACACCAGTATACGTATACGGTATTTTGCAAATCAAGTAACAACAACGAATACTTTCACATTTTTGCGAAGCAGAATTTCTGTCAAATAGTTGAACCCATCAACGATGCCCATAACACTGAAACACTTTCTAGTCCATACTACGTCTCCGCTTGCTAATGACTGAACATCGATAAAACAGATCCCCAACAGAGCTGTGGTCAATGCTTTCGTACCATTACTTGGTCTCTACGGCCATTAACAACGGCCATAACAACTATTGTCATGTGAAGGCGCTGTTTCGCAAGTGATATTGAGAGTCCAATTAAACATATGTCTAATGCACACTGGGCTATTTCTTGGAACTTGCTTCTTGCGAAATGCCTTTGCTTATTGGAACGGTAATCTTTGAAATTCATAAAGTAAACAAAAACGTGTATTTAAATTTAAAAAAGGAAACTTAATGCAAGAATAACATACTTTTCTTACATTAGAAATATAGTTTGACACCACTGTATTATTTCTTGTGGATGGTTATATTATAATTATAACATGCGTACATCCAAACTTTTTCTAAATGAAAGATAACATTTATGAACGCATTAAATAATACACTTGATGTAATACAATGATTGTAAGTGCAAAAACGGTTTGTTCAATATATTTGCCGACAACCAACGACATTCATACGTAAGGAGTGACATTGATAGTACCATTTTGGTTTCCTGAAAGAGTTATTTCGAATTCCTTGAGGCATTTTTATTATATTCGTCTACAAATGTCGTCGCCTTTAAGAGATTGATTTTCATTTTTGCAACAGGGGAACGATTACTGTGTCATTATAAGCGGAAATGCATTGGACGATATTAAATACAAAATTAATTAATAGCTTAGTTAAATGATATTCGAAAATTTTGCATCAGATGTCCATGTACATAAATATATCAATATAAGTCAATTTCCATTATGTTTTTAATCACGACAAGATGATTTTAATATGAGACAATAACAATAAAGCGACCTTAAATATGCACAAGCAATTGTCTTCAAACAATTAAGTTGTTATGCGACAATAATGGTCAACACGAAAAACGCACGGTTCAAACTTATTCTCCGTTCGAAACATCTGATAAACTACAATAAGAATTATAACCTGAACATTATGATGTTAGTACACTTTTAACAGATCGGACTTGTTTAATGAACTGTTGTTGTTTTTTTAATGTTGTCAATACATCACGTAAACGCGCAATTGAGCAAAACGTATTATTTGTGTTTGTGCTAAGCGCAAGTCAATTTAAGAAAAAGAACTCACGCTGCGTACATTGTCTCTGGTTCGCTTATCACCGGCTTTCACGTCCTGCTTATCTTGGTGCATGTCTGCGATGTTTTCCGATTAAACAAATTAGTTATAAGTTTATAAACAATTGCTGTACTGCAAAATAGTACTTTCTGATAGTCATAAAGGTGTACAGTTCTTCTGATAAACAATCACATTTTTATTTACATCGATAATTCATAATAACACATGTGGCAAAATTATTGTGAGTGGTGTACTTTGTGTACTTTCTATAATCTACCTTGTGCTGTTTAAACAGTTAATCTCGTGGAAAACATGTATGTGAAATTCAAAATGGCGTCGCCCAGTCCTTGTGATTACCTTATTTCATTGTTTTTTATGGGTTTTTTTTATCACAATTTCTTGTCTTATTTATAATAAAATGAAAATAAGTTGTTAACCGTTTGTTTATGTATATATATTTATCACTTTTTATGCCTAACTCTTATTCCAAATTGACTTTAAAACACATTTTTACACCAGCGAAGTAAACCACGTCTTCACTTTTCCAAGTTCAAGGTAAGGCTTACTTATAACTTGTGACTTGTGATATACATAATCAAATGTGCATGTCTGATTAATTGTTATGAGATAATAAAGTCACTTACAAAAGCTAACAAGTGATACGATACTATACATGTATTTATAATTACGTTCACATGAAAAACGTGTGATGGTACAGCTGTAAAGAAAGGTCAGCACAACTTGGTAATATTCTTGATATATAGTATAAACAAAGAATGTGTACACTCTAACAACACAATTGTATATGTATAGTTAAGTGAAGAAACTGAAACGACTAATCAATTAGTATTCTAATTTTATTAATACTGGTCTTATGCAGAAAAATATTATTCAGTATTATGTTATGTTTGTAATAAAGTCATATACGTGTTGTATGTATGACCACTTAATATGTTTAGGTTGAAGTTAAGCTGGATTGCAGATAAGTTAAAAATGCATTCGGTTTTCACCACTTCATTTTTCATTCGTGATACCCTACACTAGAAAAGCAAATGGATTTACTAGCTCAAACATACTGGTGTGGTCAATGCCTGTTCTGCGTCACTCGTCAAACGTGATTGAACTCTGACGCTTTTCATTACGGAATGTTTCAAGCAATATTAATTCTGATGGAGTCATTTTTCTATTTGCCAGTGGTAGCCCAGAGGGCCTTCGATGGCATAGTTTCTTCGGCAATATCGTCGGAATTTCCTTTTCAACAATATTGAAATCACATTTTCTGGCGTTAAATATTCCATCAAGGCAATTCCAAGGAGCACTTGCTTTGAATTTTACTGTCAAACACGATCCGGACGATCCTTCTGCTCCGGCGTTACTAGATTGCGCATTGGATCGAGTTAGCGATTGTCTCTTGATGCGGTATGCGTACCAACAATCGCAGAGGATTTTCAGAAACGGCAACTTCCTATAGGAAAACAAACAACGAACGTTATAAAGCAACTAAACAGACATAATAATTGTAATGAAGGTTTTTCTCCTAAATTCGGTTTTAGTTTTGGTTGAATTGTAGATTCAACGTGTAGTTTTCAAACAGTTTTCTTTGCATGTTTATGCAGACCGATTGTCAGTGTCCAGCAACAAATAATTGCATTTACACTAGTTAAAAAATCTGTGTGTAATAAAACATAAAATTTAATTAATATTTAACCTTATATATAAGCATATTCTCGTTCCAAATACTCCGTATATGATCGGATTTGCCAGCGAGTTCAACGCAGCAAGACTTTGAACGAAGGCAGTGACAGCGACTTGTGTCTGTGACGTCACCGTATTTATATCCCTGTACACGTCAACAAGATTGAACACAAAATAGGGGGACCAGGATATCACGAACGCTGAAATGATAATGCGATACATTTTACATACTCATATGGCTGTAAAATTAGTAAAATGATAAACTTAGACGTTTTAATTGATCGAGATAATAAAGAGATACATGTACATGTTGCATTTTCATATTGTTGTTACATTAATACAATATTAAACCAAACGTTTTATTTGATCGAGTTTGATGGACGATACCTCGAAATACGACAACTTTAAAAACAACGTTTAAATTAAAATATTCAAAATCAGTCCATAACAACATTATTTCATTATAAAATGGAATGTGTATTCCCGTTCCGAGTTATTGCAGACACAAACACAACACACGTATTCAAACATTATATTGCTTTGATGAAATAAGTATGTATTAGTCATTATGTGTTCGCGACTGCAAATTAGTTATTTCGATATAAGCAACCAAGCTGTTGCTCCTTACCGAGTATAATTATAAGCGTCATCTTCACCGTTTTTATTTTTGCCTGTGGAATGATGCCTTTATTACTTGCCCGATGTGTACTTTGGATGTCTAAAACAAAACCATCCCATATTATTTAATTTAACGAGAACAACCACGTAATTGTCGTGCTCTAGTAGAACCAAACCTCATAACTCAATAAACATGATTAAGGTTTATTGGATTCACTTTTAACGGAAAATGTTGTCCAATTACGGATTCGAAATAAAAATCAAGGACGAAACTCCCTGTACACTATTCAAACGGTAAACATTATCCAAAACATCGTTTAAGCATAACTTTGTTTTGACTAATTTTATTGCAGTTATACATGTCTTAAATCACTTACTGTCGTCACTATCGGATGACGGATGTCTGTTTAGACCTCTGCCTTTCCCCCAGATCACGCAAATGATGATCATGTAGCAAGAGATGATGATAGCTGCGGGGATAATATAGGCCGTCATGGCAACTAATGTTATGTACACCTGAAATGTATTTAACTCTTGTGTCATTTGGTTTAAACTTATTTATTTCGGAATACATATACATAAATTACATACACAGTAATATGTACATTGACCTGGAAGCTACACTAAGCTTATTGTACGTCGTTCCACTGGCATGAATAAACGATGCATAAGGCGATACGGACTTCAATTGTTATAAATGTTAATGTAGAGTGGTTGTGGTGAAACGTACTTGTTTGCGTTTAATTAAATTAATTATTGTGTCATAAAAAGGATGCCTTTGGAGGTAAACATTTAATAATTAAACGACGCAATTTGTAGAAAAACGCAAATTCACGAATATAAACGTGTTTTGACCTTTACGCGTCAGTTTTACAACAACCGGTATGACTTTCATATTGTTGTGAGAAAACACTTTAAACACGGATTTATATTCATTAATTTAGTGAACGGTAACTGAATCGTCACATTACTAGAAGTATGATTATCATCATAAACGTTAAATGCACAAAAAACTAAGTATTGTAAAAAATAAAGCAGGCATATAATGATCATTGTTTTCCGTATACCTGCCAATGCCAGCGCTCCTGTAGTGTCATTATGCAGTGTGGATCGCCGTTGAGAATGACAGTGTCAAACAAGAGAAACGATGGAATGGAGAGAACGCCGGAGCTGATCCAGGCACCGTTCGCCAATATCCGGACTGTCGTGGCTGAATTATATAAGCATGATTGTTTGAGTTATCCCGTCGAAATCAAACAAAGACTTACAATAAGCTTAGTTTAGCTTCCAGGTCAATCCACTTATTGCTGTGTACTAAATATATGTATATGCATTCCGAAATAAAACTTTTTAAAACATCAAATTTTCCATCACTGATAGCTCAGATAATTTAAATGGCGTATGCAGCAAGTCTGTGTGAGAATTGCAGACTTTACACACTATTTATCTCTATTAGGTTATATTAAATTGATAGCCCCAACAATTGCGATGAAAGATATGTTTTGCTGGCAAAATGACTCAAATATCTTGTGTTCCTCACACCTACTAAAACCTAGTGTAATCAACAATTTTGGACAGGCTGTGCACAATTTAAGCCTGTTTATCAAATCATACACGAGCAGTTAAAAAAAAATTACTAATTCATTATGTTGTTACATGTATTGCCGTACGGTTTACAAATAAATGTATACAAAATCATTAAGATGCGATACACCTACATTTGATGGATATTACTTTTCTTTACAACAGTGTCCAAATATATATATATATATATATATTGAGAAACTAAACATACACATTTACAACTGACTCTGATATTTGATAGTCGAACATAAATCACGTATACGGCACAATTTAATGTCATAATGTGCTTATACTCATTTACAACTCATCTGTTGTAAAGCGTAAAGAGGAACAACAATAGGCCTTTTTATTACATAGATTGGTTCTGACCTTTAAGTTTGCCCTCTGATTGTTACACAAAAATCCTTCGGATACAGATTGACATGTGTGCCAAAGTATTTGACAACATTTAATGCTTGGCAACGATATCTGATATACTGCTTCTGCAATGAAGTTGTTAACGTTTCCTGTATGCTAATGTTTGCTTCCTAAAACATATTCCGTACTTGAGAACATATGAAACAATGTCATTATATATTTATAGACATCATACGAATACATGCAAGTATATCTCAATGTATTACTCAAAGTGTTTGCAACTTGAGTCATGAGTGAATATACGTTTGTCAGACACTTTTTCACAAAAGATACCTTTCCGTGTAAATTTCATCGGTCTTGCAATAGCATCCACTCGATCTATGCTGAGGGCCACTATCATGAACGTCGATGCGTATATCACAAATACCTGTAAATAATATCAGTCCATGTTATGCAGTTTTCAGAAGAGAATGAACATTATGACTTACTCATTTTAACAATTAGTGAATTTATTAGGTATATATTAATTGATGCTTACTATTCATGCCGTTGCGATGAAATACATCATTTGATATACATAAAATATAAATATAATCGAACAATAAAGATCTTTATAAACAACACTCATATTTTTCTTATATATTGTTTTATGTAATATCAACGTGTATTGATATAATTCACAAGATTTAATTCCTAAAAACGTATCCGGTAAAATTAACCAGTGTTTACTCAAATGCAATAAAGATTTTCAGACAATTAAAAAGCACAACAAACTACCTGACAGAAGCGGACTATTTTACAAAGTACTGGACCTCCATGCCAAACGATAAAACACTTCTCAGCAATCTCCACTGTCACGTGCATCAGACCAACAGACAGATCTACACAACAATATTACTAAATTAAAAAAGTGTATACAATACCACATGATATTAATCAATGTATTTAATTTATCAACATCATTTTAAAGCCGGCCGAGTTGATGTTGGTATATTTTACCATTTTTGTTATTTGTCGCAAAAAAAAAGTGATTATGAGTCAAAATGTGATGGTATTTATGTCCGATGTGCAAAACATTTGGTCAAAATCGGTCAAGAAACGTCCAAATTCAGTACAAAGATAGGGCTTTTCAATTTCTGTCCATGGAAAACCACGTGACCATTGCATCATTGTTTACAACGCCCTTTGTAATGAATAAACCGCATCTAGGTAGGCCCATAGGGACCCGACACAGTGTTGGGATTGCATAAAAAGCAATTATATAAAAAATCATATATGATATATAATATATAGTTTTTAGGGCACAGTTGTTAATTTAACTCTTTTTCGTC
The DNA here is from genome assembly GCA_007657795.1 of Dreissena rostriformis. Lineage (NCBI taxonomy): Eukaryota > Metazoa > Mollusca > Bivalvia > Myida > Dreissenidae > Dreissena > Dreissena rostriformis. The sequence goes on along the minus strand of VMBQ01003581.1, from coordinate 31,837 downwards.
GATGTAAAGCGATAAATTGTGATAGTATTGTTTGCAAGTACGCATTTACACGACGGGTAATGGTTAGATCGGAGTGCGGGGTTTTGTCTTACCAAGCGAAAACTGCCGATGTGATGTGATGTTTTCGTCTGATGTGCCAGTTTGTTATTCTTAAACGGTTGAAATGTGGCCAATGTTTTATCGCCAACGTTTGCAGATGATATTTAGCTACACTTTTATATATAGGTTTATCAATTTAAACAAGAATGACTTCGTAATTTGCACTTTTGTTAAATTTGCGACATTCTTCCTATTTGGCATGTGCATTTAATATATATAATATATGATTTTTTTCTATAACTGTGTTTTATGCAATCCCAACACGGTGCCGGGTCCCTATGGGAATAATTCGTTTGTAAATTGCTTGTGTTATTTAGAAGTTCTTCTTTGTTTTGAAAAGCGCGGACGTGGAAATCACGTGAAATTGGCGCTCACGTGACCCAAAGCGTGCATACGTCACAGGTTAATAATAGTATTGAGGATTCCGTTATGTACATGATTAGGTTTCGTATTTTTAATGCTTTTGGCAAAATTCAGAATTGTTGCGAAAATCCGTATGGACGAGTTAAGCTTTAGAATGTATCTGACGAATACTGATCAATTCTGATCAGTTCAGAAATTGTTGCGAGAAATATCAACTCGGCCGGCTTTAAAACAATACATGTGAACACGGTATTTGATGCACATTCTCGTTTAATAATACCAGTTTGTTTCCAGTTAGGGTCATGGTCATGGTGATAATGTTTATGTCCGTATTATATTATACTAAACTTTAAACAAATGCACTTGGTAAAATAACAAAACAGACAAATACAAACGCCAGATGATGCTATACATTGTTTTAGTATTTGTTAATATGATGTTGATCTGCTGTATACTTACACTTAATTGGTGTCAAACTATCGTTCTTACTTTTTGAATCGACGATCGAAGTGTAAGACTTGTCCGCCTGTGCAGCCATAACATATGTGGCTTATGAGACGTATTTGTCAATATATTTAAGAATGTCTCTTTGATTCTTGTGTTCATTTAAAACGCAAGCCTAATACACATATGACATACGAAGGTTCTTGTTTCGCCTTGCATCAAGGTTATCAGTCAGCACGTTGAATACATATCGAAACATTGTGACATTTTATTTACCATTTAAACATTTGATGACATATAACGAAACATATGTTAACCATGTATATATTGTAGAAATCATATTCAACATTACTAGATGATTATATAATACATTTGAGACTTCGAACAATGGCTTGATACCAAACCGATATGAAGCAAATTCAGCCAATGCAAACGATTTAAACATCATCACAAAGAGTGGTGTGTATAGATTAAATGAATTAAGTTCTTACAGAAAAAGTCTAACGTGTACAATCAATTGCAGTAGTCACACTTTTACTGTCAAAACGTGTTACCTGCTATAGCAAGGTTCATGATAAAGAAGTTCATTCGTGTTTTCGCCCGTTTCTCCGACAGCGCAATCCCGACGAGGACACATATGTTGCTGACAACAATAAGGACGAATAAGGTCACCAACAGCACCAGCTGAGGAACCTGAAACATAAGTTATTTTATTATATTTCATTCACTGGCCGAGGGCTAATGGCCAAGAGAAGCAATGACCGACGAGTCTGTCTAATGTACTAAATATATGTAAAAATCATGTTACAGAATAAAAAATAAATATTGCAGACAACTTTTTCTTAGAGTTCAGTTTTTAACAAGTTTGTGTTCACACAAAACAATAATACATATATGTCACTAGCTTTAGTTTGCAAGTTTCTTGTCATATTTTGCTGGTTATTTTCGTTTGTAAATTCGCATGTGCCCACATCCAACATGTGAAGCGCCTGGTAAGGGTCCATATTTTCTAATTAAATGAAACCAATAACCTATTTTAACTTTGGATAATAATCAGTAATTTCATATTGTAATAATGTTTTCACATACATTGTTTTACAATATGTAATAAACATCCATTGACGTAATATGCAAAATCGTTGTTTAGCTAGAAACATTATGTTTTCATTTAACTGATATATTTTGTTTTATTTTGCAAAAGAAAAACATTATACAAATAACTCTTATGAAATGAAGTACGTCTATATAATAGTATTATACTATGTTTTAAATACCATAATATTATATCAACCATCTTACTAGAACATTTCGTCTTTGGTTATTTGTCCAGAAGTAACTTTGTGCTTTCAGGTCGACCCAAACTTGAATATCGAATATACGTCATAACTTTTGGAATTGTAATGAAATGGTAATGAACTAGAGATAAGAAACACTGAACTAGATTATATTGAAGTGTCATGCCACTAATATGTGTATAACAATATCACATACATGTATCTGGAATTTTCCATCGCCTTTTGGTCCACGACCAATACCTAATGAACACAAGGTGAACTATTGATTAGAAAACTTTTAAAATCAGTTCTTCTATTGTTAATTTACTAATGTTATTTCGTATTATTTAAGGGCCGCATACTTTTACCCAACTCAATGTTTTAAACATTGACGCGCAGTAAGTGTTATGTGTAGTCCATACTTACAAACAGATATACAGAAATATAACTGTGGAAACATGTATGTATGGCTATTGTTATTTCATATCATGTTATGATATTTACCGCACAACACAATTGTTGAATGAAGTTATTGCTGTGCTTTGGACAGAATAATATCGTAATAGTGTGTAACTAATGTACAAATATATATTTAATGCTACATAGATTAAGCAAATAAATTGAAACTTGACTAAAATATTTTATTTTTATATTTTTGTGTTGCTTTGTTTGCGTATGCTGTTTTTATTTACGGTTGATACTATGTTCCGGTATATTATAGACTTGTGCAGTTTTGAAGCTCATATAGTAAATATATGTAAATAAGATTTTTCATAACTCTAAATGAAGCAATTATTTAGCAGTGTTTCCAGCAATTGTAATATAGATTGATGTTACCGACATTGTTGCCTAAGTTTTCAATTGATATATTGTAAACTTATCCTAAACCAACGTTTTCACAAAATGTTTACGGACATAGCCAATATTAAGACTTGTACGTAAGCTTTGTATGTCACATGTTTGGCGCTTGTGAAGAAAATGATGAATAACACATTTGGTACTATCATTTTAAAGACAAAACCTCATAAATCATAATGGAACCTTTAAGCTCCTTTCTACTTCCAAATTTTAACTGCAGATATAAATTACAAACAGTTTTAATTTGATGTCTCATTTATTCAACAAGTACCAATAGGAATGGTATGCGTTAGGCAATTCGTGTGAAGCCTAAATAATTGTATCACAAGATCTAAAGCCACAGTAAGGATAAATATAATGCTGCTGAAACGGGAGCGTTCTGTTTTTATCGTATTATGACTTTTATTTTTGCATAAACCGAAATTACTACGCCTAGTTTTTTTAAGTCAAACAAATAATGGAATATGTTGAGTGCTAAACAAGTGCTTTACCTGTTAAATTATTATGCAATCATGTTTAATTTAAGTTTGATTAATTAATGCTTCGATCTCACTTCTTAACAACATCAATTTCTGAAAATGTTTAGCGTATATAGTCGATATACCCAACGCTAAACAAAACTGAAGATGCAATTTGCCACCCATGAATTCAATAAACAATGTAATTGGAAACATGTAAGCAAAAAACATACAATTTACAAAATAATATATCAACAAAACCCACCCAAACCTTCCAAAATGCCACGCTTTGATCGACAATATAATAATCCTCGTATGTGATATTCTGGTCAATATAAACGTCTCTTGGATGCACGTACGTGACTGCCAGCAATGTTGAAGCGTTTTGGTACATCAAGCTTCTTGTTGATATTTCCATTATTTGCTTAGCTTCAGTTTTAGTTAGCTTGCATGTTTTCAAGAGAAACACGACAAAAAAATAAGTGTAACAATAAATACTTATCCAATGTACAGTGTAAACTCGCATATATATGCGTTGTTCATATCATTAGTATGTATTTATTTATCGCATCAACTGTTTATTTGTCAGTCACTCAATTAAAATACATACACGTAAATGTTTTAGATGCCAGGCTTCCAATTCAATGATCATGTTTATTTTCTTTACTGTATTCCGATTATCCCGTTTATTCCAGTTAACGATACGTAATCAAAATGACAAGTGAATGCATTTTTCAAATCGAAGCCACTATTTATTAGTTCCGTCATAGCGTCACAATGGTTCTTCCACATCTGACACAGCCCATTTAGTACACCGCTGTGTTTCCATTTCCCAATACGCCAGACATCAATGTGTCCAATCGGGATATTGCGGATTCCTCTACAATCGTTCGGTTAGATTTTCACTTGAATGTAGTCAATTTATAGTTAACAAGGAACTACCTCGATAATCAGTGTATATATTGAGCTTAATTTACAAGTAAACTTTAACAAGAATTGGACAATATATTTATGTTAAGAATAAAATATCCAACAAAAACAAAAACACAATAATATAACTTGGGCCATAGCCTTAAACTGCTGCATAATGAATAATTTACGTAACGCAATATTAGTGTTTACAGTTTATAGATAACATTATTTATGCGTTCATCTAGTGCATACAATGTGAAGCAAGGCAATTAAATAATATTTCCATTACCAATAACATTGAACCTGCGCTTTCAACTTTGAATACGTCATTTACCCACTCGCATTAGTTATCTTCTGTGATTTGCAGATCAAAGGCAAACGAGTTTAGCATCTTCTGTCTGAAGCCTTTCTTAAAACATTACGCCTGATTTCAACCACTGTAATCGTGGCGTTAAAGCTTCTCTAACGGTTTGTCAAGTTAAACATAGTAAACTAAGAAAATTGCAAATAAATATGTGTTGTATGATTAGACTATCTGACATTATTGTGTAAAGCCTTAGGGTGTTTAAATAATAATATACCTTTTGCCGATTATATATTGGTATTTTACACTTCAATTTATACTTATATGTCTTAGTTTCCATATTTATAGTATACTATTTTTTATATAATTTTGATACAGACACTTCACAATAATTTAAATTCCTTTTAAGTATCATTTATTTGTTTATATTTTGACTAATCTTTGTTTTCAAATTTCACTATGATTCCGTAATTCAAATTCGAAATTTAAACTTTCGAGTAAATAATTATAGAGCCTTAATTCTATATACTTCTCATATTTTACTATTCATCATTGTTTATTTAGGAATATAACCAAAACATAAATGTGTGTCAATAGGGTCTGTCAACACTCACAAAATTATTTGAGATGCCACATCCACACACATAGGTCTGGAACATTCTTTATATAACATATTTCACGGCAACTGATTACACACTAGACACACAGTCTATTGTTCAAGAAGTCTGTAATGACATATGAGACAACTTCATTGATTTGTACAGTGGAAATGTAAGAAACGATCAAAACAGCTTGCAGCTATAAATGCTTCGTTTACAAAAGGCAAGAAACAATCGGTCTTCTTTGTCGCAAGTGCATTCGAAAGCAAACCCTAACATTATGCGTTCTTTCATCACTACAGCTTACAGTTAATAAGAAAAGGTGATTTATGTTTTGCGTACATAACCTTTAAAATCACGAGATTAAAGTATCCGTATTATACTATGTATACAAGTATTATATATTATTGTAACGAACGTGAATTTGTGTGAGGACCATATTTTACTGACGGAAAATTACGAACCATAACAAATGCATATTGTTTCATTTAAAGCAAACACGGGTTTCCTTTTTCAGCTCAATCGCAGAGAAAAAAAAAACATTGGTTTTCTAAATAATTTGTTATTGTAAGTTTATAAAAAAATACGAAGTCGTACTTACCTGCCAGAAGACAACGTCTTGGTCGGAGACATAATATTCGTAATCTTCAGTGTTTGTAACGTTATATTCATTAAACAATTGCTTTGTATTAGTGACGTCAAAAACGTTGTAAGAAGGCATCCTAGCTAACTCCATAACGCATACCTCTTTTTCCTCTTATTGATAGTACCTACGTACTTAACGGCAAATTAAGCTGTATTTATATATAATTCATTTAAAAAGGACTTAATCGAACACAGGTCATGTTTGTTTAGTTTTGAACAAACTACCATAATCGTATTTATCCATGTGTTACACTTAAATATTCGACGTGTTATTTTAAATCTGGCAAAGTATTCTAATAGTGTTTTAGCAGATGTTACGTGCGGCTCGAGCAGTACAGTAGCGAATGTATTCACTGAACGGTTTTGAATAGTATGAACTATTTTCTTGGATAGCCTTGCAGAAACCGATACTGTTCATCCAATAAGAATGCTGCTGTAATATGAATAATCAATGTTTAAATTCAGATTCAATGAAAATGAGCGTCGGTAAATACAGGACAATTGTAACTCTGTATTGTTCACATACACATTCCTGGTATAATAATTTGGTAACGTCATCCTATCCCTCACAGTCGATGTGATCCTATCAAAGAAAATATGGCCTTTGAACAGCAGATAGAAATAACGGTCAGGTTCAATTTGACGTCTCATGTATTTAACAAGTACCGCTAAAAATAGTAAATGTTGGACAATACGTGAAAAGTCTTAACAATTTTATCGAAAAATATAACGCCACAGTAAAGAAAAATAAACAGCAGTTGCAACGGGAGTGTATGCATCGTATTATGAATGGTATTATTGCAGATAACGAATGTGCTTACCAATGCTCTCTCAATGCAACACGGAGCTTAGTCATTATAATGTCACGATACAAGTTAACATCAGTAAACACTATAAATAAATACGTTAAGTAGTAAACAAGTGCTTGACCTGTTTAAGTTTGATGCAATCAAGTTTCATTTAGGTTTAAAGAAATTAATGTTTCGATGCCACTTCTAAACAAAGCCAAAATGGTTAGTCTATTTAGTCGATATGCTTAACTCCAAGCAAAACTGACATTGCAAATTGTCACCCACGAATTGAATAAACAATTGCATTTAAAACATTTAAAAAAAGCATTCAATTTATAAAATAATGATACAAACAGCCAAACCTTCCAAAATGCCACTTTTTGATCGACACTATAATAATCCTCGTATGTGATATTTAGGTCAATATAAACGTCTCTCGGATTCACGTACGTTGCCGCCAGCAATGTTGAAGTGTTTGGATACATCACGCTTCTTGTTGGTATTTCCATCATTTGCTTAGCTTTAGTTTAAGTAAGCTTTCATTTTAAAGAGACACGTGGCACAAACAAAACTGTGATACTATGTACTTGGCCAATTTACAATGCAAACTCGCATAAACATGTATATATGTTTTGTTCATTCCATAATTTGTTTATTTAATTGTCACATCAACTGTGTATTTTTCAGTCAATTAAACCAAATATATACACGTAAATGTTTTATATACCAGGCTCCCAATTCAATGAGCAGGTGTAGTTTCTCAATTTATTCCTATTATCTCGTATATTCCAGTTCACGGTACGTAATCCCAATCACAACTGAATGCATTTTCCAAACTCAAAGCAATTTTGTATTAGTTCCGTTATCACACCACAGCGGTTCTTCCGCATCTGACACAGTCCATTTAATGCACCGCTGTTTTTCCATTTTCCAATACGCTATACATCAAGCTATCCAACCGGGATATTGGGGATATGCTCTACACTTGCTCGGTTAGATTTTCGTTCGAACGTAGTCAATTCACAATTTGCAAGCAGCTAATTTGATACCCAGTGTCTATTTCTTGTTTGCATGTAAACTTGAACAGGCATTAGTCAATTTATTCATTTGAGCATTAAAAAACACACACAACGCACAATTATGAATACAACCGGGACCATAGAATTGAAACGGCTGAATAATGAATAGTTGCGCGTAAAATACATAACACACTATGAGTGTTTTAAGTTAATTGATAACATTGTTTGTAAATTTATTTAGAGGTAACATTTGAAGATGAAATTATATATTTCCATTGCAAAAAACTTTGAATACGCCATTTACCCTACCGCATTATTTATCGTCTGCCGTTTGTCAGATCAGAGGCAATAAGTTTGGCCTCTCCTTTCTGAAACCTTTCTTGAAAGATTACGGCTGATTTTAACCTATGTCAATGTGGCGTTTAAGCTTCTCTATCACATAGCCAAGTTAAAAATAGTATTTTTTTTAATTTATCCTTGATCTTTGCGTTATGATTAGAAGATCTGACATAAGTATGTAAAGCCTTAGTGTTTTTAATTATTATAAACAATACAGATTATAGATATGTGTAGTTTACACTTCTATTCAAACTAAGTGTTCATAGTTAATTCTTTATATAATTTTGATAAAGACCATACACACCTATACAAATTCATTTAATCGTTATTCGTTTACAATTTGATAAATCTTTTCTTTCAACATTGAATATGATATATTAATGTAATTTCGAAAAGTAAACTTTCGAGTTAACAATTATAGCGACTTAATTGTACTTTCGAGTTAACAATTATAGCGACTTAATTGTATATACCTTTCCTATTCTACCAGTCATCATTTTTTATTTAAGAATAAAACACAGCCATTAATGGGAGTATATCGGGTCTTCTTACACTTAAGCACTTAGTTTCAAGATGCTTCATCAACATATATTAGCCTGGAACATTCCTTATATACAATATTTTACGGCATCTGATGAAAGGAAAGACACAAGGTCTATTGCTCATGGAGTCTTTTATATGTGATTACATTTGAGACAACCTGAACGATTTTTACATTAGGAATGTAAGAAACGATCAAAGCAACTACCAGCTATACAACATGCTAGCATGACTAACCATATTACACGCATATTGTTTCATTTAAAGCAAACACGGGTTTCTTTTTCTCAGCATAATTGAAGAGAAAAATGTTTGGTTTTATGAAGATGTTTTTATTGTAAGTTTATAAAATAACGAAGTCGTACTCACCTGCCAGAAGAAAACGGTTTGGTCGTACACATAATATTCGTAATCTTCAGTGTTGGTAACGTTATATTCATGAAGCCATTGCGTAGTGTTAGTGACGTCACAAACGTCGAAAGGACATATCCCAGCTAACTCCATACCGCAAACCTCTTCGTCTTATTTACAGTGCCTACGTACTTCGTACTAAACGGCAAGTAAAACTGTATATATATATATATTTAAAAAAATAGCAATTCTTGAAAACACTTTCACGATAATAACAACATATCAGTCTGAACTTCAACATTATATAAGCATCCTTGGTTTTAAAAAGACACTTTTACAATTAAAAAAATAATCCACACTTAAACACAGACTAAATCGAACACAATTCCATTTTTGTTGAGTTGTTTGCAAACTGCCACATATGTGATCAGCCATGTGTAACACTATAATATTCGATGTGTTACTTTGAATCTGGCAAAGTATATAAATAGTGTTTTAGCAGATGTTAAATGCGGCCGAGCAGTACAGTGTCGACCGTATTCAGTGAACGGTGTTTAAAAGTATGATCTATTTTCTTGGATAGCATTTGAGAAACCGATACTGTTCATCCAATAAGAATGCTGCTGTAGTATGCATTATCAATGTGTAAACGCAGCGCAGTTTAAAATGAGCTTCGTTAAATACAGAACTATTAAAACCTTTCGTATTTTTACATACACCTTCTTTTTATAATAATTTAGTTACTTCATTATATCTAAAAGTCGATGTGATCCTATCAAATTGAATGTTGATACCTTCCGCTATGGTGACACCTTTCACACCAAAGGTACTTTTACGGTATTTTGCAAAGCATGTAACAACAACGAATGTCAGTCAGTACTTTCACATTTCTGCGATTCAGAATTGCTGTTTAATATTAGAACCCATAAACGGTGTCCATAACACTAAAACACATTCCAGTCCATAATACGTCTCCCCTTGCTAATGACTGACCATCTATAAAACAGATCCCCGACAAAACTGTGGCCCATGCTTTCGTAAAATTAGTTGGTATATAAAGTCGTTAACAATGGTCATAACAACTATTTTCCTGAGATGACAAGCGATATATTGAGAGTCCAATTAAACGGTTTCTAATACACACAGGGTAATTTCTTGGAAGAGGTTGCTTCTTGAAAATGCGTTCGCTTATTGGTAAGTTGATCATTGAAACTCATAAAGTCAGTAAAAGAAAAACGTGAAAAAAAAAGAAAATGAATGCAAAAATAACATTATTTCCTTACGTTAGAAATAAAGTGTAATAATAACATGTCTTATGCATGGTAATATCATAGTTTTAAAATTGTTCAATCCCCATACGCTCTTGTTTACCGTTAAAGGCTAGATAACAACCGAAAACATGTGTTACGTTATACGCATGCTAAAATATTATGCAATTTCCATTAAAAGCGTTCTTACATCACTCGTTATTTTAAATATAGTACCATAAGACGCATACATTCGTCTGTGCTGCTCCGGACGCAATTACATGATTCATTAAGGCAGGATGTCGATAAACAATCAACGTGTTCGTTAACTATTCACTCGCGATGTTAAGTTAGTGTGCATACATAGTGTTGTGTGTGCTATGGGGTTAGCTGTTCTCTTACTGTATTGCATGCATGCAATCTTGAAGCTAAGGACGTAATACAATTGTGTGAAACATTTTAAACACTAGGATAGTTTCTTGTAGGGCGTCAATCGTGACTATAGTTGATTTAGTTTAAAAAAAAAATACCGATCGACATACCCAATATACAGCATTATATATTGTTTTGGAAATATAAAATAAAACAATGCTTTCACGTTTTAGAAGGTCATCTCTGATTACTGTCTAGTATATTCGGCTTCTCTCGGATTGAGCCTTTAATGCGTTATACAATCACGATTAACCGTTGCCTTACAGGTAATTATATGTTGATCATACAATTTAAGAACAAACGCAATATTTCTTAATGGAGGATAACCTTTGTGAACGCGTTAAAAAACAAACTGGATGTTATACCCCGATTTTAAGTGCGAAATCGATCCGTTCTATAAAATACATTTACCAACAACATACGCCATTCATGCGTCAGAAGTGGCATTTAAAGTACTCTTATGGTTTCCTGAAAGAGTAACTTTCGAATTATTTGAGACAGTTTTATTATATAAGTCGACAAATGTCGTCGGTTTTAAGAGATAATTTGTTTTTCATTTTTGTAACTACAGGCAACAGGGGAACGGTAACTGTTTCATTATAAGCGAAAATGCATTCGACGATATTCAATGCACAATTAATAAATCTCTTAATTTAAGAATATGTGAAACTATTGCAACAGATGTTCATGTACATTAATATATCAATATGAGGCAATTATCATTATGTTTTCAATCTTGACAAGGGGATTTTAATCTGAGACAATAACAATAACGCTACCATTAAATATGCAAGTTCTGAACGCTAATTGAGCCCAAATATCCATTATTTAACGTCAATGAGAAAAGTTTCTGCAATAAACACTATCGGAACATAAATCAAAGGATACCGGTCGCAAATTACAAGCTTAGAACCGCGCACAACATATTGTCTCCCAGATTTAGTAACAAATCGTTTACCACTTTAAAATCAAACATGCGACAATCATGTGCAACACGAAAGACAGACACACAATACAAATAAGTTCCCGTTAGAACCATCTGATACTCTACAATAAGAATTATAAAATGAACATAATATTGTACGTTCACTTTTAACAGATCGGATTTGTTTAATGTACTGTATTACAATTCTTACATTTGTCTATGGATCTCTAAAAATGAAATTGATCAATGTGTCTTATTTGTGTTTGTGCAAAGCGCAATTCAATGGGCCTTTTTTAAGAAATATATTTTGAAACATTATATGGTGTGTCATTTTGAGTTCTTGTCCTAAATAAAATCGCGTACAATCAACTGCCGTACTTTCTCTTAATGTTTGAGTACACATAAAACAATCATGTGACTAGAGCGTTCAGCGACAATCCTATACATGATATGAAATTAAAAGTGCTCCTAGAAATTGAACCACTAATCAATGGAATGTTATGGATTCCATTTTTTTTCAGTCGTCAAATGCTCTCATATTAAATTGAAGTAGTTTGGTTTGGGTGCCTTGTGTTTTATACAATAGTCCACATATAGCCGTATAAATCCGGAAACTATATCAGGTGACATTTTTTTGTTTATATCAACTTCTTTTATTACAGAAGATAAAATATAAAAGTAACATTATCGAAACTTGGATCACCGCAATGAAACAATAACATTGGGGGTTTACACAGAATTTAACAAGGTTCACCGAGAAAAAAAAATAAAAATGCGATATTGGAAAATGTATGACACATAAATGATCCGGTCACTAAAGGCTTATCAGTCGTGCTTTGATTAAACATAAACATTGGCCTCTGTCACTTTGTGAGACGTGAATTATACAAATATTAGTTAACACGTGTGGCATTTTACACCATGTTAAAACATGTGCCGTTACAGCTCTTACGATATCGAAAATTGTACGTTTCTAATTTAGTTATGTTTACATGTATATTAACACACACAAGTGCCGAATGTCACAGTAAAAGTTACGAATATTCACGAAGTGAATCTTCAGATGTACCTGCAGGAGATAAATCATATAACACCATGCCGCCCATTCTTTATCGCATTTAACCAATAACAAAACATTTAGCTACACAAACTGTACGAGGCAGTGAAAACAAGGGCAAATCAAAAACATAAATATGTTTAAAACGGACGTCACCGCCTTCGAACGGCCAATTCAAAGTATTATAATTTCAGCATCTTTTATGAAGCTTCGAACCGCATACGTAGCCCAGAAGAGCTAGTCACTTAATTAACACATGTGTTTTTTAAAACTGTTCTAGAGCAAAGTATAAATGTCAGAGATCTGTATTGAATTTTGTGTATGATAGTGGGCTTATCAATTCAGATAAATGATTGGATTCTCAACATGTATCACAGTCAGGCATAGTTCTGTGAAAGATATACATTGTAGTATCAGAAGAATAAACAACATGGTGATAGAACAGATTATACAACTGGTGTCTATTGGATATATATGTATATGAACGTAGCTATTTATATCCATAGGTGTTTAAAGTCCATTTGTTTAATTGCGTGTATGCCTCGTGTGATGCTGACTATAGTTCGTATGTTTGCATATCAGTATTTGTGTCATTGTTATCGTGTTATTTTGAGCTGTACCGACAATTGGTGTATGACCAAACACGAATTACCTCGTTGTAATTATATTATTGAGTTAGTGCTACTGGCGTTTGAATGTGTTTGTTATTGTAACATAGCGTCGAAGTGGATTCATTTTCAATAAAACAACGTCAAACAATTTTCTATCGGAAATATTAAAATAAAAAATTCTTCCGGATGAAGCAAAACTGATAAATATTGGAGCCTTGGAGCCGAATATTTCCCACCACGTTACCATTAATACACATATAATCGCGGAATCGGGCGGATTACATTAACAATAAACATTTAGGATGTTAAAGAATCATCACACAACTCTACGTAGTCAATGCTGTGCAGTTAATGACACTTCGTTCAATGTTTCAGTGCTTGAACGGTTTAGTGAGATTAATGAGTTTCATTTTGATAAATTAAGAGAGCACACGAATGTGAAAATGCCAACACTGTTAATTATTTAATGTTAAATGGGAGGACATTTTATAATTGCTAACGATTCTTCCTTACTCCTTCAAAACACATACACCTGTCGATGCGTGGTTAACCGAACTATCAAGTGTGTTCGATACAGTTTATGTATTGTGTCTGGTTTGTGGTGTGTCTTGTGCCATTTCTAAATCTGATGTTTTGAAAATTAAACTGCAAGCGTTTCATGTAGGTGTTTTGTAATGGAATATCTGCGTACGCTGAGATGGAATCTAAAGTTTAAATTGTCTGTACAGATAATGCACCATAAACACATACATCACACAGACTGTCCTACTGCGCTTTCCTTATCGCCAGACACTCCTCGCGCTCAGTGATGTGCGCGAATTTTAAAGACATTTTAAGAGGTGTTGCGGCAATTGTATCGAGTAAATTTTGTATCGTGAGTGCAACTCGGAACAAACCTGATAAGAACACACATTAAACAGATAATAAACCTAATACGTATATTATTTACATCGGTAATGTATTTATAATTGTGTATTAACAGTCATTACATAGCAAGTTCAAAGGCAAATGCAACTTCTAAATATGTTCCCACCAAGTTTATTATCCCAATGTTTTTAAAAGTAATCGTCATTATTTAATTATTAAATGCATAGTTGCATGGTGTAAAAGGTCGATCAAATACTTGTTAAATATTCCACTGGTTGTTATCACTTACAATCCGAATGATTGCACGTTTGTGTTTTTGATAAGTGTGTTAAATTGCATGAAATATAGACGAACCCATTCAGTTTGCTTTCTACATGTTTTGGATTATAAATACATAACATAATTTTATTGTTGGTATGTTAAATTTAACAATAAAGTATAACTTTATCGCTTTGATGTTTTGCTTATTTATAAAATGTTTATTAAAATGTTAAAATTCATACTTTTATCTGAAACTGTAATGTCCAATACACATCGACACATGTTGACGTCATAAGGCTGTCTCATTTGCATACTGTGCTGGACTGATAATCGCTTCTTATTTGCGGTTTCTTTTATTTTCCTTGTATAGCGTCTAGTTTTTAATAGTTTGTAAGTGGAACAACGAATAGAATATAGTGTTGGTGAATGTTGATATCATGTGATATAAGAGTGGGATATCACACACTATCAAAAGCAAACACCAATATATACTCTCTCTATATATAGCATATTTAAGTATACAATGATATTGTTCTGACGTTCAAATACAACGATGCAATTAGAGCAGCCTTTCTTAGAGATAAACTACATAAATCAAATACTTTCAATATACTGAGTGTTAAAATAGTGACCAAATCGTCAAGTACAGAATCGTAATCGGGATGAGATAACGGTTATTCTACCAAGTATATGTATACACACTATTCACATCAGTGTAACTCCATTTTATGAAATGTAAGTTTTCATGTGTGAATGTCGAGTTGTGTTATGCTTATTGTTTTCAACCATCATAAATGTACTTATCGAAAATATATTAGTACATTTGTAGCTAGCCAGATATAATGCACTCAAACTAGATTCAGGAAGAGGGAAACATCAGTTTTAACCCCTTTATATAATATGGCCTGACGACATACTGAAAGTGCTAAAGGGCTTAACACGTTAATGCAAACTGACACGGTAAGCCATTAAGCATAACTTTCTACCAATCAAAGCATGTTCGTGCACATTAAGGAATTTGCGGATGGTAAAAGAAAAAGAGAGGCGTTATTTTATAAAATAATAATATTTCAAATTTATCTGGAAGTGACTTTACCATAAATATGTTACACGCTTTTACGTCAGCTTCATACACAAGTATCCGTCAGACTGTGTAATTTAATGTTCGTTCATATATATCTAGACTCACTTTTCCAGAACAGTTTTTTTTTACAGATCCCTTAACTAAAGGCTACTTCTTCACACTCTGTAGGTCATTAATTCCTTAGCAAAAATGTAAATGTGTTTCAACAAAAGGAAATATGTATGCTTAAACGTTAGAATTATTTCCATATATTGTTAAACACTAATATATCAGTTGTTAATAGTCTTAGAAAACAATATATACGTAGATATTATTGGAATCGCACAAATATGATAAAATTTATCGAACTTTTACAAACTGACAACGCTAAAACAATTAAAAATCTTGCAACATTTATTTTTAAAGCAGCTAAATTGAGAACTGAATTATATTATCAATAGTTTCTCTCCACATATTACTGTCTATGTGTTGTCAATCAATACAAATTATATGTTTTCACATTGTTAGAACATTCAAGTTTATTTTGAATACGATAAGACTTTACAATATGCATATTATATAATTACCTTAATATATAAATGTTAAAAATATTTGTTTATTTTGAATATGAATGTCTTTAGAGTTGCCAATTCTTTCGTTATAAATTGTTAACTTATATTGCCTAAAATAGTATATGTATATACCTGTATGTCATTGACCACGGTTTACTACATTGTGCATTATATGTTTGTGTACTCATGGGCTTAAAGCCTAATGTATTCTGAAATAAAACCTAAAACCTTAAACCTATCAGAACTATGACAGTTGATGTTACATTCTTAATAAGCTGTGGATCTCTTCGGTCTCTGTTTCGAGTATCGTCGTGTGTAATGCTTTGTTTAACTCATAACAGTTTTAAGTTTTTTTTTGGCGTCAGTACTTAGTATTCGTAATATATGGCTATTTTACAAAAACAATATATTATAATCTCACTATGCTCGCTTTTTCAACTATTAAAAACCAGCCCATATAAGCAAGGAAACAACTAATTTCCGCGGCAAATAAAAACTACTAGCATTCAATATGAGGGATTCGAACAGCGCAGCTCTAATAACTTAATTGTGCAAATCAGCGATCGATAGATATCATATTACGGATAACAACTAATGCACTCGAAAACACATCGCTTAGAGAAGCAATAAATGATATCGTATTAACCATTTTTGTCTTTGAGGATTTCTCTTTTGAAATAAATATACCTTCAAATATAAGATATTCTTCAAATTTTGTAAAGGGGATATATCATTCCATAAATTATATGCATATTTGAATTGCTTTTACATAACGTGTAACACTTCCTCTGACGTTTATAAGATAAACTCACAAAACATAATGATCATTAAGCTGAAATATCCTTCCAACAAAAAGTGTGTTATATTGTTGAAAACAGCCAATTGTCTTCCTTCATCGTAAAAGTGAGTTATGTAGGATTATACGGATTCACACGCTCTTTCTATCTGTTCGTGATCATTCTTTGACTTAATTATAACTTTAAACCGTAAACACCGTTTCAAGTGTGTTCATGACAAAATATATGGTATTGGTTTTAATGTGATTATGACAGGATCATTACTATTTCTACGATTGCAAATGATACAAATCGGTAAACATGGGTATATCCCGCGCAGTCTCTAGTTTTTTTTTTTTATTATCGAATAGTTATATAACATGTTTTTTCTAATGTAATGTTCACGATATGTTCCACATATACTATACGTAACAGCTACCAGCACCAGAATACCGAACATTCCGATCTAACTAAGGTATTAATCTGTTAAATTACGCGTGTCGGAAATATCATATTGATCATTGACAATTTATTTCCATCATGTTCGTGTTCACTATTTTAATAACGCGGTATTTATGTACATACGTGTACATGTGAAATAAATAAAACCTTAAAGGTATTGGTATTGTGCCATGGTTTAATACGAGTATTGAAGCTCAGAAGTAATATTGTGAAAGCAAAAACCGGTTGGATTCAACTTTACCTTAAATGTAATCCAACCTCTAGGTAATTCAAGAACATCCACACATACCATACAACAAACCATTAGGAATTAATGCATTTGCTAACTTTGCATCAGGGCATCATTTTTGGTATTCTGATGGAAAAACAAAAATTGTGATTCATGGATGCTACCACTGGCCACCGGTTGCTTGTTTTATTCATTTAAAAAACTCACAATCGTGTTACCGCCGTTAATAAAGGAATAGGAATGCGTTTGTGTATCATGACTGGGTCACGTACATAAATATTCTTATAATATTGTATTATTGTATAGGTTAACAGTAAGCGCCCATCAATTTACACACGCGTTACAGAGATAAATTACCCTTGATAATCGATACGTTTCCCGTAACGGATGTTATTTAATTGTCTTGAATCTTTCGATTAAGATGCTATTCACGATATAGGATCAAATAACTTTATAACGCATCTGTCTTCTATAGTATCCAAATATCCCCCGTGTCTATGGTTAAATAGCGTAAACGTTGTTTCTGAAGCAGCTTATTTCTGCACAATAGGTATCATAGACGCACGATCGACATTTATAAGCACGCATATCTCACACTGTGCTATCTTTCACGAATCTATTACCTCGATAACGTGTGGATTTCTTTCGTATTAACAAGTTAAGAGGTTACAGATTCATCCAAAACGTTACTACTATATTACACTGTGCAGCCCAATGTGTGCCTCATGAATCAGGAACCCATGCTTCAACAGTAATTGAGGTAAATGAGTTGTAATCATATCTCATAAGTCTGGGAAAGAAGAACAGCTAACCGTTTCAACTCGTTATTTGGATTTGTATTGTAAGTAAAGATTATATAGAATCATATAGTATTACTATTTTTAAATGAGTTTAAGTTTCGCTTACATACTGGAATGCAGACGTTCGTTTTAGTGTTACTTGTTGCAGTAACTATATTTATTGTCACATAAGTTTATAAATTATATATGTTGTCATAATATAGTGCGTTGTAGAAGATGCTAAGATAGACAATTTGAAATAAACAAATGCATAACGCATCGAACGTCGATCCTAATATTTGATGATTATAAGTTGTTGTAGGGGCTGTTCACAGAACACAGTTTGTCAAACACAAACTTGTCATAGATGCAAAAGAGACCGTGTGCATTATATTAGTACAAGCAAATCAACTCATAAATAAGACAAATGTTTAAAACATCGATTTGTTTATGGATACTCATCAATCAAAATTGAGAACATAATAAAGCATTTGTAACGCTTATTATTGATAGTTTATTAAACATGTGTATTACGAACATTGCATTCAAACCATCCCATACATGCACAATCATGCATTACGGTTCGGTAATTCGTTAATTGTGGTTTCCAGATGTCCTGACAAATATCTCCAAAGAAGGAACGTTCTTGTTATGATAATTGTTAAAAACTAGTACACAAAATACAGTTGTGTTACTACATTATTTGCCTGACATTTTCATTTAAATCCTTCTTTAATCTACACGTTGTTAACCATATTTATTATTTTAGTTGTGCAGTTGTGATTCATTTATTGATGCTTGATGTAGTTATAATTGTGTGTTTGTATTAAACTATTGCTTGTATTTTGTCCTTAAGGTCAACCATGTCTGTTAATCTGCCTATGGATGCACATAACAATACACATAAACCGCATTCGTTCTTTGAAATAAACTATATATCAGCTATCTATGCGTACTATCTTACGCTATCTTACGTTTAAACCGCACGCATAACAACTTAATAATCTAAGATGTTTGACATAATGTGTATCGCTACACATTGAGCAGTTTAAAAATGTTACACGTGCATCAGTTTTATCTTACGAACAAAGAAATGACACACTGGAAGTCTTTATTTTAATTTCAATATGTATATGAACATAAACACTCAAAGAATAGCAAGTTAATTAAATGATTGTATTTTCCACACGAAAACAGGAATTGTGCAAATTCCAGTAATATGTTATGAACATTGTACCCATACAGGTTTCAACAAAATATTCCAACGAAGGTTTCACCTTCACATAGCATGCTAATAGTTGTAATGCAATATACTGCAAGTCAATGCAACTACTATAAACAATTTCAGAGCTTGCTAGTTCCTGAGCCTGCTACTGGTGTATATAGACATGATATCGAATTATGAACTGGACGAAGCTAGATCACATGCTGCTACAACATTATTGAAATGTATAAATCAAGAAACTAGTTTAGCATATATGTCTTCATTTATTATCTTATTAAACCTAGTAAATAACAGAAAAACATTGATATACACGTTAAGGTACGTGTATACGCACAACATATACATGGTTAAACATTATGTATTGTGTATGATGGACAAGAGACATTTAATAAACATGAAACTTTGCCTTGAATTACCAAGTTTTCTCTCCTTCTTGTGCAGCTGTGCACTTTGTTTATATTTGACTTGAGTTGTTTGTGTAAGCCTTCTTAATACAGTCCTTAACTATTCATATGCACTATGGTAAAAAACGACGACGAACGTCAAATTTGTTTATCTCACAAACAGTACTGTTTTAAACGACACAAAATGATCGATCATAAAAGACTTGTACGGACGTGTTGCCACCTCAACGATAATGCGACTGCTCAATCGATGATAAAGGGCTCATTCAGTATGCTTTAAATGAATAAGATACACATGGGAGATGAAAACTGCCAAATGCATAATCCAGATTTTCATTGTTTTGTTTTAATGGGATGGACATTTACACACTTATTCATAACAAATGTATCAATAATTGCAAAAGTTATTACACAACACTTCTGTTAAACAACTACAATATGCATCCTCTCATTTTACAAGTGTTGGCTTATGAGAGCATTTTATTAGTATAGTGGCACAAAAAGCATATATTTACGCTATTTCCCGTTTGTCTGTGACTATGTAACTGCATGAACTTGTTGAACTTCAAAATTATGTATGAAATGTATACTTATGAGACTAGGGGTTTACGAAGTCTCTTAAACGGTATGCATAGTAATTATGTGTATCGCCACCTGGTGTACACATGCGAAAAAATGTCGTTTAAAACAAGAAAACTAATTGAAGTATAATTTCCAATGCTTTACATTGAAATGTTTATTGTAATACATTTTGAAGAAGCACACCTGTACATTATAGGTTATGTTTTGTTCTCAATGTCAATCCATGTAATAGTAGAGGAATCAATGGGATGTACTTCGTGTGGGGATTTTCAATCAAACGAGTGACATAAGATTAAACGAAGAACATTAATTCAAAGTTCGTTAATTAACGAACATGTGTCGTTGTAAGAGAACAAATACGCTATATTTAATACGTCAATCATATTGTGCATGACATTGCTTCACTTAACATACTACATACAAGCGTATAGGAAGGTAGAGATACCAGATTGTTTTGCTTATATTAAGATGAAGAACAGTGTGCAATTAAAACAGATTAAAATGACATATTCACGAGCTCTGTCGTTATTGTCCGTTTCCGGAATAGAGTAATAATCGGCAAAGACATCTTCAAATATCGAAGAATATGCAATGCAGTCAAGGTAATGTGTGGATTAAATGACTATGATAAGAACAAACAAATTTACAGAACACGAAGTTTATACAAAATATATTGGATAGCTAAACAGGAATTATCAGGTTAAAACGCCATACACCATTTCACTGACTGTTCCAAGGCTGCTACCCAAATATAGTTTGTGTTCGTTGCGTGTTGTTTGTCGTATTCAAATATATTGTTCTCCCTTGTTGATATTAAAGTTTCATTTTATTTATATTCAAAAGTCATAACGCCAGATATGTGAATTTACATGAGAAGCCACTTCTTCGCTCGCTTCTTATACAAGGGCACGTTTCCTCAGAGCGCACTTTAACACGCATTCGAGATAATATTGACAATGTTGAATAATAAAAACAATATTCTACTTTAGTTAATGGTGATCATTCAAATAGCTTAACATTACGATCAGTTTCTTTGCAACACATTTAAATAATTTGCCTAACACAAGTTAGTCTACACAGATCCCTATACAATAGTATAACGTGCTTAACGTTTGACCATTACGTTGCTGATCATTAACATGAAATCTGTGTCAGTGGAACAAACAATAATACAAGGGACTGTTTTAGATTACGCGAGATAATGACGTGATATAAATTTGCATTTGCCCTTCTCAATAGAAACAATACATTAGAATTAACATTATTTTATTAAAATTGAGTTTACAGGGACACTTGAATACATAACGAAATTTAAATATATAAAATAATGTGATAAGTGCAGATACATGTACGACATACAATACCGTTACAGTAATAGAAAGGTACACTGATTATTACTCACAATATTTATGTAAAGTATTATGGGAACAATAATGACCTTCCGATACTAAACAATGCGTATATCATTAGTTTGTACATTTTTACACATCGGTTAGAAAACAGCACGGTGTGTACATATACAGTAGAGTTAGCGATTGTGTTCCGCGATTAATCGGTAAAAAATCGCTAAAAAATAAGCGTTTTAAACCGATTTAAGCGCTTAATAGATTTTCAGCGGTTATTTAGCGTTTTAAACGGATTTAATCGGTTTTCATCCGCTGAATTGCGCAACCACTTTTTAAGCGATTGTACGCGATTAATCGCTACGCATGCGCATTTGTCCAAACCGCTGAAAAAGCGCTGAATGGGCGGAGCCTAACAGAGGTAGGTGTGTCCTAAAATATTTATTTATAGATCCTCGCTTATCTGTGTGTTATCCATGTTCA
>VMBQ01003580.1:96380-105623 GCA_007657795.1 Dreissena rostriformis | reverse complement strand
TTTTTTTTTTTTTTTTTTTCCAATTTACTTACCCTATGTAAATTTATGGTAAAATACTGAACACTGCTCCAATGGTTTTACACTGATCACATTTAAGGTTTCGGGTTTCCTGGGGTGTTACTATTAGTAAAATAATATTTAAAAAAAGTCGGATCGAAACCGAACCCGAAAAAGGCGGTTCTGGAACCTTTATTATATTATATTATACAGAATGGAGTAAACAAAACGAAATGTCACAGCGGGGTTCCTAACACATTAATTTGAGGGTTACATATTTAGTTTTCCATTACGTTATTTTTTATTCCTCATAGGACGTTGCGGAATTATTTAGTGTCGCCTTTTGACTTTTAATATAAAACTCATGACGCACACAGCAAGAACACAATTAGTTAATTATTGCCAGACATTTTTCATGGATGACAATCTAAACCATAAGGACATCGACTTTGGGGCCAAGATAATGGTTTCATGTTCATTTGTCTAGAATTGCGATATTTGAACAAACCAGTACACAATGCCTAGTGTTCTAAATACATGTATAAACAATGTGAAACTTAAGCTGCACCAGCAGGAGAAAACTCGTATTTTTGCAAGAGATACTTTAGGTGATTGTCCAACGGTGTATATATATTTCTCATGCAAATTATACGTTCCGATCCGACCAAATTCGCCTCTATTTGACATTGTTTTTAATTGGCAATCTGTCTTCAAAATACATGTGCTTCATTAGTATTATTAAGCCGTTAAAACAATCATTTGTATCGTTCAAATACAAAGTGAATATTGAAAATTCTTCAACCAAGATACAACTAAATAATCGTTATTTATCCTTGGCCTGAGATCATGTATCCTTGTGGAGACTTCAGGAATGAACATGTATGAACTATAAAACCCTAAGTTACGCACGTTACCCAAATTATTTGCTGACACTCAAGAAGCAATAAGGTTAGTATATTCAAATATTGTGAGTTTCTGAATAACACTGTTTTGTGAAATATGCGTTATTTCTTGCAATAAAAATAGTTTGTGGTACCGCGACAAGAAAAGATAATTAGTATTAGGGAGATAAACTGTTAATTTATCGAGAAGGCATACAATGACCATAAAACTGTTTTCATGGAATGATATACGCATTGGTATTACGTTTATTTTTCTTTGTTTGTTATTGTCGTATATATTTTTCCTTCTACAGGACATGATAAAATTAAAAATATCAAATGAATGTTTTGCCGTGTGCAATAGAATTCGAAAATAAAAAATATTGGGACTGGGTTGTTTTGCATAAAACTGCAATATTATCTGATTGGTTAACAATTTCGATATGTTTCGATTCAGTTTCAAAATGACATTTATTTGTTTATTGGAGGATGAACATAAAATCATAAATACATAAACATGAATATTGAGGACACCACATTACTTTAATTTGATACTCGATTGTTTAGCATTGAACAAATCATTTCTGAGCTATTTAAAAAAATGTTTTGGAATTGGTGTGTTCTTCGTTCAATCGAACTTTATAATATGATGTCACTTTAACATCATGTGTGTAGCCATCCATGTCGTCTGCATATGGCTTTGTGTTTTCCCTTATTGTGAAGATTGTTCCTCAAATAAGACAATAATGTTTTTGTTACGATCTAATAATATTTTTTATAGTTTTATAACTCGTTATTATAAGTTCTTTAGGTTCCATATGTTGCATTTTACAAAAAAAATAAATAAATAAATAAAATATAATACAAAAAAAATGATGCATTTCTTCAGTTTGCGAGAATAATTTATTTTGTTGTGTTTCTTTTACAAATTCAGATGAATTATATGAAATGCGTGGAAACTATTTGAGCCTTGCTATGGGAAAACGGGGCTTAATCCATGTGCGTACAGTAAAGTCCTAGATTAATCCTGTTTAAAGATGGTTTCTTTTAAAACCGTAAATCCAGGCTAAGGGACGACACTTCGCGCACATGTCATAAGCCCAATTATACCAGAGCGCGTTTCATACAAATATATATTTCGTGAAATAAGGCGCAACATAATAGGCTAATTCAAACCCTTGAGCAGCACTTGAAAAAATAGCTTGCTCAGCAAAATGTTGCTTTGCATACTTCACACAATCAGCGAAATAGACATACAGAACATTATATGTATATGAAATTGAAAATGTTTTCCCCTAAACGATTAAAAAAACGCCGAATTTATGCTTACCAAGCAGAACGAGATTCTATGCAAGGAAAATTACCGCAAAATAATGACTTTGATTTTATTTCCGAACATACTAGAATTTTTTCAGTAATTAAACAAATATTCACCCAGCTTTAAGAGGTTTTTTCTTAACGTTTATTGCAGTTTTATTTCAAGTTTCGGGATTAATTACTTGACAAACGGCAACAAAAAATATTCCACACTTGATCGTCTACTCGACACATTATCTATATAGAAATATATATATATATATATATATATATATATATACGATCATATACTTTATTAACAATAAATATATTTGATTCACATCTTTGAAATGAAAAACTAATATAAAGCGTTAACCTTTTCTTCTACACAATACTAATTTCCGTAAACAATTATATATATATATATATATTTCTATATAGATAATGTGTCGATTAGACGATCAAGTATGGAATCCCAGTGCGCAAGCTTGGCCTTTCTGAACCAATAGCAGTTATAGAAAAACGAACTGTAATTTGTATTAGCCAGCAAATATAAACCACTGATTATAACATACATATGACATGTGAAATGAGGCAAAAACAAGTTTTTTTTGTACACACATCGCCAAATTACGTAGGGTAAGTGGACCAAACGACTTTTTAAGGGCCAAGTCTGGAAATGGTTATTGTAATATGTGGCGTGTTCTGAGAAAACTGGGCAAAATGCATGTGCGAAAAGTGTCATCCCAGATTAGCCTGTGCAGTCCGCACAGGCTAATCCGGGACGACACTTTCCGCCTAAACTGGATTTTCGCTAAAAAGAGACATCATTTAAACAAAAAATACCATAAAAGCGGAAAATGTCGACCCTGTTTAGCCTGTGCGGACTGNATATATATACAGGAACATTTAAGCAAGTCAAATGACAATCTTTTTGTGTGAAAATATTTGTGTATGTATTATATGAAACATTCGCAAAGTCTCATAAGCAAAGAAGTACTTAAGGTGAGCTCAAATGTGTTAACTTCACAAGTACTGGTTATACCAAGGAGTTGACTCGAGAGCATTGCAATAGGCCTTTCGCTTTCGATGCAACAGAGCTTAAATAAATAGGTTTAAACTTATGGCAAAACTCTACCCCCTTCTAAAGGTGAGGTAATTAAAACAAACACATAGAAATCGGTTAATTAATTACGATTTGGTATTAATTTATGGTATAGTTTCTATGAAAGTCATACCTTGTGAACCTGAAGTAAAGCAAGTAAAAAGTACAATGAGTTCGTATAAAGGTACTGCGATATATGTATATTCTTTCCGCAACGTGCGCTTTTGAATATAAAATGTGCTACAACTATTACTAAACACGATGGACACATTGTTTTTATTTTTCAGGTCAGCAGAAATGAGAAATATGCATGCAAACGTCGTTGTCACCATCGTAATAATCGTCATGGCAACAAGGGCTGACTCACGACGTTCTAATTGGTTAGACGACACCATGGATAACAACCGTTACGATTCCATAGAACTTGATGTAGGACAAGCCAAAGATGTTTTCGAAGACGATCTACTGGACGAAGTACACGAATTACAGGAACTTAAACTAGTCCTTGACGTAAATGGTGAAAGTAGCGAGTTACGAACGACCGGAAATATGCCAAAACGAAGTGCGCACATTCCATTGGTTAAAAGGATCCACACATGCGCATTCATGCGAAGACTAGGCCTTCCAATAGGCTATTGCTTTGGAAGTGCGCGTGCAAGACCGGTTGTTGAAACATTGAGTGGTCGGCCAATCTCAGATGCCTACGAATATTTGAGAAGCCACTGGCCGGTGAACACCATGCTGGGTGGAAGCGTGGGCTGAACATATAGCGGCGAGGGTTAACGGGACTTTTCCACATATTGTTGTAATATCTTTGACTGAAAGTTTCATTTTATCTTATCGATTCAATAGCTTTACCAATTATAACGAAGCTTCGGAAACATTAAAAATAAGTCCATCATTCGTGTTACAAACGTTGAATTAGTTACTTTTTTTTAACAAATAATTGCTTATAACAAACTGGTATCTGTATTATACATATTATTTATATGTATATATTGTCACTACGCTCTTGTGTATGCTATATTCTTTGATTTAAAGATTATGTGATTTGCAATTAAAGCAATAAACTTCATTCTAAACGACAGTGGACACTTTGACACTTTGGTTTAAAAATTATTATGTTATCATTATGCATATATATGAACCGAATAACAATATTCCAGAACAATTACGTGTTAGAGATACTACGACTGTGTAAATGCTTTTCGTTAAAATTATTCAATAATACAAATTAAAATAGCAACGAATAAAATAAAGTACGTGTATGATTAAATGGAATATATTTTTCTGTGTAAAAAGTTAATTTAAATATTCTTATTTTGAGTAACTTAAACGGTTGGATTACGTGAAATGCGTTATCGTTTAACGAATTTAAAATATTTCCTTTATTATTTCGAGTCTAATAATCGGATAGATTGCATCATTTAGAACATGCTTTGTACAAAAAAATCTTTCACTTGATTAATTATTGTACACTCTATTTTCGTAAGATAATACGATGTAGCAGTCATTAGCATATATTAAGCTTTACTATTCACACAGTTCATTCATATACGTTCATTCGCATGACGAACGTTGTTCATATTCTAAAAACAAGATCGCAACGCCTCTACTCAAATACGAAGGCGTATTGTACAAACATAGCTTGCAGTTTTTTGACACATCTAATTTATACGCACACTTTTCATTGTGTGGTAAACGTCCACATTCGAAAACGCTAAATTTGGAAACCACATATGATGCAACACGTGTCAATCGTATTTGAATAGACATGACATGACGTTCAGGAACTATACCATTACAAATCAGCGTTTTAGAAAGTTGTACGGCCAGCGAACCGTCACGACACTGGCCATTCTTTAAGATTTCACGCTGAGCCTAAGTCACGCTGTCACGATTTTGGCTACGATTTGCCACGATTTACAACATCTTTGCAAAACGTGGTGAGACCGTGAAAACATAACTTGTTGTTAGGTAGCTAGATAAGTTCTTAACTACGGAATACCGTTAGGGCCATCGTGGTTACACATTAAAATCCAGAGGGCGAGAATGCGAGAACGCGAGAGTACGATGACGAGATGCGACAATACGATGACGAAAGTGCGACAATACGATGGCGAGAATGCGAGAACGCGATGGCGAGAATGCGAGAACGCGATAGTACAAATGACGACAATGCGACAGTGCGATAACGACAGTACGACAATACGATGGCGACAGTGTGATAGAACGATGGCGACAATGCGAGAACGCGAGAGTACGATGACGAGAATGCGACAATACGATGACGACAGTGCGACAATACGATGGCAAGAATGCGAGAACGCGATGGCGAGAATGCGATGATACGATGGCGACAGTACGATATGACTATCGCATTGTCGCCATCGTACTATCGCACTGTCGCTATCGTATTGTCGCACTGTCGCATTTTCGTCATCGTACTATCGCGTTCTCGCATTCTCGTTATCGCGTTCTCGCATTCTCGCCATCGTATTGTCGCACTGTCGTCATCGTATTGTCGCATTCTCTTCATCGTACTCTCGCGTTCTCGCATTCTCGCCCTCTGGATTTTAATGTGTAACCACGATGGAACTAACGGTATTCCGTACTAAACGACTGTGGAGCACTATGACATATTTGAACATATTCAAAATATTAGTTGCCCATGGTAGCGAGGGCCCTCTGAGACCTCGAGTTTGAAGACAATAGAAAAAAACGGCAATCCGGAATCACTCACAGTGTTATGAATTTTAATGAATGGAAGCTTACGGGCGCATATATGCAAATTGACGCTAATTTGCTAAAAACTATTGAGGTGAAAACCATGTTTCCCCATGTTCTAACGTTCTTGTTTTAACTTGTCTGGTTCGTCTGTCATGCTGGTTAGGTAAACACACATTATGTACCATGCCAATGTACTAGAAGTTCGATTGGATTTTTAAATTTGAACTGATATGAAATAAAAACAAACAGCAAAACGTAATTGAGAGAAAAAACAATGGTGACAGTAAAACGTAGCGTTAAATTTTCCATTTAGGATATAAACACATAATATAAATGTTAACTTGTAAGACACAAAGGAGAGCTTGACTTTTTAGAGATGTTCATAATTCACGATCTAAGGTAATCATACCGATTGTGCTTCCTTATCAACTTAAGTATATGTCTTCTTACTTCATTCTCCGAAAAAGGCAGCAATTTTAACTCCCATAAATTTGCATGTATTAGATAGCCTTACGTCTTTCAACAGATCAGTCATTTGGGAGACACATGTCCGTCTTTCGAAACACGTCGCGTATTATTTAGTAAAAAGGGCGGCAACAACTCTTGTACGACTGATACTGGTTGAATGTGTTCTAGTTACCGGTATATTTTAACAGTGTTTTAGGACGATTATAGGATATTTTTTGCGTTCAAGAAAAAATAAAGGTAATATAATAAATGAGACATGTAATTCGAATTTAGTGATACTTAGATATTTGCTAAATCAATAGTACCAATAATAGAAGAAGCTTAATATTTTTAAAAAGCCTAACGTGTTCTTCTTGCCCTCTAGGTTTGTCAACGCAAACATTTTGAAAATCTGTTTAAAATTAATAAAGTTTGCAAATATTCACTGGCAAATAAATGGACTTCTGCTTTAAAACCTTACTGACATGTGTTGGACTAAACAATTCCCTATATTTATTTGACCCTGTCCCTTCTGAGCAACATCATGTTCATTACCTTTTAAAATGTTTAATCCTCGATATTCAACTAAAAGAAAATCATGATACAAAACGACAACATTCTTAATTTTTACACAAAATGCAAGCTACACTGTGCTTATGAAAACCGTGACAAGTCGATACAAATATAATGATTAATATATGATGGTATTTTTTATGAATAAATGTTCAAAAAAGACGGGTACTAGCGCAGTGCATAAGTCAGCCACTGTTCTTAATCCTCTACCCACTTGGGTTGTCCGGTTGGCGCAGTGATAGTTACATACGCCTCCAACCTAGGCAGCCCGGGTTCAATCTCCGTTCGCGGAAGTATGTGAGTTTGGTTTGTGGTCAACATACCGGACAAGTGGGGTTTCCTCTGAGTACTCCGGCTTCCCGCCACAACACATGACCACTCCCCAAATAATAATATTTCAGTAACAACTAAATAGATGGAAAGAGCAGCTATAATTCAAAATTCGTCTCAACTTTCGTGAGTCTAGTAAATAAATTAGAAAGGAGCGCGGGGACACACTCCGGGTTCACAAATAATGCAGCCCCTGGTTCGGAAGAACCTCATTAACTTCGAAATACATCCACACAG
This sequence comes from Dreissena rostriformis, assembly GCA_007657795.1. Lineage (NCBI taxonomy): Eukaryota > Metazoa > Mollusca > Bivalvia > Myida > Dreissenidae > Dreissena > Dreissena rostriformis. The sequence continues at coordinate 98,027 of VMBQ01003580.1, read as the reverse complement.
AACCCACTCTAATTAAGCATTCAAAAAGGTGAATATTGTTTTGTTCGGCTTGATCAATACAGAAGAGTTAATTAACAACACTGAACATGTTTTCGTATTGATCCGGCGATTATTTAAATAGTTAAACATGTTTATGTAGAAGACCCCTAATTGTATGTATGTATGTAGGTATGTAGGTAGGTATGTAGGTAGGTAGGTCGGTAGGTCGGTAGGTAGGTAGGTAGGTAGGTAGGTAGGTAGGTAGNGACGAATCAGACAGTACCAAAGAACCAGCAAGTTCTGAACAAGGCCAACCTCCGAACGAACAGCCAAAGAAAAAAAGCAAGAATACGTGCCGCCTTGGTAACAAGCAGTAAGAAGGAGCACTCATAGAATTTGTTGAGGAAAACCAATGTCTTTGGAACCTGAATCACAGGGACTTCAAAAACAATGCTATGAAGAACCGTATGTGGGAGGACAAAGCTAGTGAGCGCGGCTTTGACGGTAAATATAATACATGATATAATACATGTAGTAGTAAGTAGGTAGGTAGGTAGGTAGGTAGGTAGGTACGTAGGTAGGTAGGTAGGTAGGTAGGTAGGTTTAGGTAGGTCGGTAGGTAGGTAGGTAGGTAGGGGTAGGTAGGTAGGTAGGTAGGTAGGTAGGTAGGTAGGTAGGTAGGTAGGTAGGTAGGTAGGTAGGTAGGTAGGTAGGTAGGTAGGTAGGTAGGTAGGTAGGTAGGTAGGTAGGTAGGTAGGTAGGTAGGTAGGTAGGTAGGTAGGTAGGTAGGTAGGTAGGTAGGTAGGTAGGTAGGTAGGTAGGTAGGTAGGTAGGTAGGTAGGTAGGTAGGTAGGTAGGTAGGTAGGTAGGTAGGTAGGTAGGTAGGTAGGTAGGTAGGTAGGTAGGTAGGTAGGTAGGTAGGTAGGTAGGTAGGTAGGTAGGTAGGTAGGTAGGTAGGTAGGTAGGTAGGTAGGTAGGTAGGTAGGTAGGTAGGTAGGTAGGTAGGTAGGTAGGTAGGTAGGTAGGTAGGTAGGTAGGTAGGTAGGTAGGTAGGTAGGTAGGTAGGTAGGTAGGTAGGTAGGTAGGTAGGTAGGTAGGTAGGTAGGTAGGTAGGTAGGTAGGTAGGTAGGTAGGTAGGTAGGTAGGTAGGTAGGTAGGTAGGTAGGTAGGTAGGTAGGTAGGTAGGTAGGTAGGTAGGTAGGTAGGTAGGTAGGTAGGTAGGTAGGTAGGTAGGTAGGTAGGTAGGTAGGTAGGTAGGTAGGTAGGTAGGTAGGTAGGTAGGTAGGTAGGTAGGTAGGTAGGTAGGTAGGTAGGTAGGTAGGTAGGTAGGTAGGTAGGTAGGTAGGTAGGTAGGTAGGTAGGTAGGTAGGTAGGTAGGTAGGTAGGTAGGTAGGTAGGTAGGTAGGTAGGTAGGTAGGTAGGTAGGTAGGTAGGTAGGTAGGTAGGTAGGTAGGTAGGTAGGTAGGTAGGTAGGTAGGTAGGTAGGTAGGTAGGTAGGTAGGTAGGTAGGTAGGTAGGTAGGTAGGTAGGTAGGTAGGTAGGTAGGTAGGTAGGTAGGTAGGTAGGTAGGTAGGTAGGTAGGTAGGTAGGTAGGTAGGTAGGTAGGTAGGTAGGTAGGTAGGTAGGTAGGTAGGTAGGTAGGTAGGTAGGTAGGTAGGTAGGTAGGTA